>OY821517.1:44082251-44314751 GCA_963682025.1 Cordilura impudica
TGTTTTTACTTTGAATAAAGCTAAAACATTGGCACAATTGTTTCAAAAAATTTATCTATATTCTGCATGACAGGTTATACAGCTGTTTCAGGAAGAGTCATATTTGTTTCAAAGTTGTTCGATATTTTAGTTTGTTATATTGGAAGAGGCTTAAATAGTATAACTTTTGCTTGAATTCTCATTTGGTTCTTTTCAGCAAATATATATGAATTTAACTTTTTACCAAACAAACTGCTTTTGGTTACTGATGAGGGTTGGTGACTCTTCCTGAAACAGCTGCATAACCTGTCATGCAGAATATAGATAAATTTTTTGAAACAAATGTGCCAATGTTTTTGCTTTATTCAAAGTAAAAACATTTGATCTTGAGCCTGAATAATTTTAAACTCAATCATGAAAAATGAAAAATTAAAAATGAAAAATAAAAAGTGAAAAATAAAAAATGAAAAATAAAAATTAAAAAAAAAATTAAAAATAAAAATTGAAAAATGAGAAAAAAAAAAAAATGAAAAATGAAATATAAAAATATGAAAAATGGAGAATGGAAAATGAAAAATGAAAAATTAAAAATAAAAAATTAAATATTTAAATGGTGCGTGGTAAAGAAGAAGAAAGCATATATTTCAAAAATTCATAACTGCACTGTATTCTTAATCGGACCGGTTTAATAAAAATTTGCATATTAATTACAGTAGTAATTGCAATATGTAGTATTGCAATATGAAAAATGACTATAAATCTAACAAACAAAAGTTAAATATGAAAATGAAAAATGAAAAACGAAAAATGAAAAATAAAGAACGAACAATTAAACATTAAACGGTTGAAATAATTATTTTTGTATTAGCAGAGATACTGCAGGTGATTGCTATAAGTGATACATAGATGACGCTTTCTATTTCATTTTAAAAAGTGCCATAAAAAATCTTTAATTACTACATGTTTACACATCTCCCTATTGATCGGACTCACATGATTTTTTAAGCTGAAAAAAAGTGTTTAAGGTTAAAATAATATTTGAGCTGGAATATAACGTTGTGTATTTATATTTCGAAAAGTACTGTATGTAAAGAGTTATGGTCCACCTATAGTTCAGTTAAGGTGCAAAGAAATTACTTAGTTCACACTTTGTGTATTTGTGTACGTATGTATGTAGTTCAAAACTTGTACTATTTAGCAGTAGCAGTAGAAGGAGTCAAAGTTTATTTGTTTGTCTTTATGCTTTGTTGATATATTATGAATGTAAGGAATATGAAAGTTAAGTAAAGAACATAAAACTGACATCGTTTCCTTAAAGTGTTTCAGTGTTTGGAAAAAGTTTAAATTTTTTTTTTTTCATATACATGAGATATTTATATTGCACTGAGTGTGTATTTGTGTAATATAGTGAATTTTACCATTTAAAAAAAAAAAGTAGAAAAAATTCGCATTCTTAAGTCTACAAAAAACATATGATTTTGTGTGTGTGTTAATATTATAAATAAATAAAACCTTCGATTTGCTAGAGAAAAGAGGAGTATGAAAAAACTTTTCCTTGTTTTTCAAATTCAGTATCATTTGCTTGTGTGTAGTTTGTATCAATCATTAAGTTGTTGTTATTTGTTTGTCATGTAGTTTTAATGTTTATCATTTATTTATAATTTATCTCCATTTTATTTTGCCTATCTTTATCCAGAATTGTGTCCAATGTCAAAGTTAACTTTTATCTTTGTACTTAATATTTCGCAAAAGTTTTCCTAGTTTTTTTTTTTTTTTTTTTTTGGTTTCAGTATTCGGTGGGGTGGTAAAAGCATTTCAATAACATTTAGAACGTATTGAGGTAAATAAAATAATTATAATACAGTCAGTAATAAATAATAACATGACGACTTTACTGTTTGTCTAGGGCAGCGTAATACGTTTAGTTGAGTACATTTTTCGTAAGATAGGATCAAATATTTATATTACAATATTTAAGTTTTTTATCTCATGATTTAAGAAGGAAGCTGTAATAAATATGTGGATGACAAAGATAAAAGCTAAATTTTATTATTTATAATTTTAAAAGTAATTCTGAGATGGTCAATCTCTCAAGTATTTTTGGTTGCTACAAGTATTAAATACGAGGGCGGTAGCTGACGTATAGATGGCGGTAGGAGTTAAAAAAAAAAAAATTACTTTAATGGAAGTGGCCACCTTATAAAGCATATGTTCTAAGTTTAAAGGCTCCATGTTGTTTAGTATTTTATCTTTTTTTTTTTGGAATTATAAACATTATAAACAGTGAATTTATAAACATGGAAAAAATTGGTCACCATTATGTACTTTATGTCAAAAATTATACATTTCGTTATTTGTGGCCCCATATCTTTATTTCCAAAGGTTTTACATGCCACAAATATAAGGAATTTGTAACACTGTTACTGTCGTTATTTGAAGCTATATCTAGAAAAGAATTCTGAGTAGGCTATGAGAAATTCAAAAAATTCATTATTCTGGCTATGTATCATTTTTGATACATGCGGTATATGTGCTCAAACTCAGACATTGGTGATTTTGTTTTGCTTTTTTTTTTATTATCAAAAATAAATGGTTACTACTCGCAAGTTATCGTCGATAATGACCCGTGGTCCAAATATTACGACGATCTCTCCAAAAAATTCTTTTCGATTTATACGAAGTTCTCCCCAGGAAATTATCATATAATAAACTTGAAGCAGACAATAATTACTACAATCGAACAGAATATGGCTACATCGAAGGAGTTCTCTGCATGGTTCAATGGAAAAGGTGACATGCTTTCTGCGGTAGTGACGAAGAGTTTTTTAATTTTTTTCTGGCATCATTTTGAAGTGAAAAACACGATTTTTGCAATAAAATTTCGGGAATTTGTTATTAAAAAATGGGAAAGAGAATGGAAAATAAAAAAACTGTTCGTGGTTACCTGGTGATTTATATGAAGATATAGTGTGTAAAATTTCAAAAGAATCGGTCAAGTATATTTTGAGTTATGATGTTCATGGATTTCGAACATTTATTTGCGAGAAAATCGATGTAAAGTTTTTTAAAAACTGAAATATATACGATATACCGTATGAGGCTGGTGCTGGAAACGCTGTATCTTCTTAAGTTTTGCTCCGATTTACTTGAAATTTTGAAACAACACTCTCGACATGTTGTACATTTAGAAAGGGAAATGCAAAAAAAAGGGTTTTAAAGTTTCATATTTATTTTATTTATTTATTTATTTATTAATTTGGAATTCTATACACAAGACTAATGTCTCTTATTACAGTATAGAATTATTAATTTGTTGAAAAAAAAAAGTTATACATTACAAATAATTTATAAAAAGAAAGAAAAAAAATAAATTACAAATAGTTACAATATTAACTTAAATGTAAATGTATTAGACATAAGTTTAATTTTGACTCAAAGAAAGATTAAAAAAAAGGACTAAATTAAAATACTTAGTAATAATAAAGTTTTAAAGTTTTACAAATCACAGTTTTCAAAATGATCAAATGACAAAAGAGAAAAAAGAATTTTTATTCAATCAAACAATAAAGTTCAAAATAGTTAAATCGAGAACAGACTAACAATGCTTTTTCTGAAAATTTATGCGTTACTTATAGTTTGTATATTGTATGGGATTGAATTCTAAAGACGGACAGCATTAATGAAGAACTGCCAGCTGGAAATTAAATAACGACGTTTGAGAGGTATAATTCTGTATCCTCTATTAGAAATGGAGAAAGTTAAACGTTTGAATAGATGTTTCGTCTCCTTAGTGTTTTTTGAGTAATTCATCAAACTGAAAACCATAGAGCTTAGCTGTTGTAATAGGTGAAATGGAATCATACCTTCTCTTGCCGTACATGTAACGTGTTGTATTTTTAAATGCAGAGTTGAGTTTATCTCTGCTAGCAGCATCACATTCAGCAAACAATTCACATCCATACATCAGAATTGGCATTAAATAGGTTTATGCAATAAGTGATCTAATATTGATGGGTGTGCAATGCTGCGTTGACCAAAGTGTTCTTAGCATCGAAAAAGTTCTACCACATGCATAGTTAATGTGGTCGGACCATGTAAGAGTATTGTTGAAGAAGATTCCTAAATTTTTTGCTGAATTTATAGTTTCTATACGTTCATTATTAAGATTTAGGTCTGGTATATAAACAGTTCTATTAAATCGTGTTTGAATAACAAGGCATTTAGACTTCCGCGAGATTTATGCTAAGTCCATTTGCTGTAGCCCAGGTATTAACCCGCTGAAGTTGCTCATTCAAAATTGTGATACAATGTTGAATCATAGAAACGTTACAGCTGATGTAAAGTTGTACATCGTCGGCGTACATTCTTACTTTACAATACTGGTTCGGAAGATCATTTAAAAAAAAATTTTTTTCGATTTTAAACTATTTTTAGTAAATATTTGTCAACCCTGAAAATGGCTGCTTATCGAAAAATTTTTATCGTAACTTCTTGTTCATAACTGTGATCCACGTTCAATGCAATGCCAAATGAACTTTCTGAGATCTGCCACTCTCGCATTATCAGTTTCATGTTCACAAAATTGCAGTTTGGACATCCTCTTTTATAGCTGATCCTTGGTAGCAATAGCAAAATTTCCCGTTGATTTTATTTTTTTTTAGTGTAAACATTTTTTTGAGTGTAAAAATAAAAAAAGTCCCATTGTTACAAAAAATGCTTAAAATTATTATTCAAATCCAAATATGACATTTTTTAATAAATAAAAAAATGAAAAAAAAAACATATTTCACGCTAAAAGTTAAAAAAATTAAAAGTTCAATTTTGACCTAGAATTTCTTAAAAAGTACTCAATCAATTTTAATGAAATTAAAACAGAATCAAGCTCAACTAAATATGTACCCACTAGAAAAAGAATTACTAAAATATTCGGTGCACGTGTACTGCTAAAAAAACAGAACATGTTCTTAAAACGTTATCCACTCGCGGTCGGAAAAATCTGATACACCCCTATAATAACGACAACAATTGTTTCAACCAAATTTATTTAAAAAATCTAAAATAATTCATTAGCAGTTATAAAAAAATAAAAATAAAAAGAAAATAATAAAAATAAAAAATAAATAAATAAAATAGAAAACAGAGACATTTTATATGTTGTTTGTGACTTAATTTTGTTTTTTTCCGACCGCAAGTGTATAATGTTTAAGTTTTTAGATGTATGCGTTGAAGAACATGTTCTGTTTTCAGCAGTGCACGTGCAAGAAAATGAATTTAAAATAAGGCTACGCTCGAATCTGTGTGGTTTGTATGTGTTCGAAACAAAAAATAAGTGATAGAAAATTTTTTGTGTAGATAACGAAATATTAAGACGAAACACAGACATGATTGTGTTGGGCACCGTTCAAAATTTAGAAACACACATAATTGATATGAAAACAAAAATATGTGTTGGCTGCTTTAGAAGAGAACATTGTGTGTTTAATGTGTGTATTTTCTGAACTTTGCTTAAAATGCATCAATATAAATAAATATATTAAAACTTTTTAACAAATTGTCTTAATAAGTCAACTATTTTCATGCACTGTAGTAGGTATCAAAAATTATATATGGCTAGAATTATGAAGTGCTTTTAGAGCCTGATCTACGGTTAAGTTGGAAGGTCTCAGTCCAACCAACATTAAAGCCGAGCTCTGGGGAACCTCCTCCTTTTTTTATGACTATAAAATATTAGGTGTCAAGACGACCAACGTAGTGGTCATCTAATTGAGGTGGCCAGGCCAGAAATGGTGAATAAATCCACCAAATAGTCTAGGGTGATAGTCGGTTGAAGGTGCATGAGCTAGCTGAAATTTTAGACTTTCAAAAAGTGCTATCTATTAGATATTGACGGAAAATTTGGAGGTGAGAAAAATATCCGCAAGATGGCTGCCGCGTTCGCTCAAAATAGAACAAAAACAGAGTGTTTGGCGATGTTTCACCACAATAAAGCCGCGCACCCATGGATGAGACATGGGTCAACCACTTCACCCCTGTGACTGATATGGGAAAATCGTGTCCAAAGAAGGCGAAGACAGTTCAATCTGCAGTCAAGGTTATGGCTTCTGTTTTTGGGATAATTTTTATTGATTACACAGTGTTACAAGAACGAATGAAACAGAAATACCTGGGATACGATCCTTTTGTTTCTGGTAGGTCTTACGAAACACCTCCAAAATCTTGAGTTACAGGTAAAAAAAACGGTTTTTTGGCTCTTTTGCAAGTGCAAGCCCGTAACTCTGTTGAATATCTATATATTATTAATTTCTCAGCGGATTTGGAAAAAAGAAACTGTAGCCTTTCGAAGACATGAACACAATATTTAAGCAATATTGAGATATCTGTGCGTATTCCTCCAGCAAACTAATCTTTTTTTTTATAAAAAAGCTCTATTTTTCAACTTTCGAAATATTTTTACAATTTTTTTTATTTAGGAACCGCATAATTTATGAATTTATCATAAAAGTACGTTTATTTATGAGCAAAAAGCGGCCGAAGCTTTTTGCCATCTTAAAGCGGTATTCCCAAAATCAAGTGAAGCCAAAATAAAAGGAGGTATTTATGTATTTATTTCCAAATCTAATACTTTTTTAACTATTCTGATGAATTGTAAGTATATTGGACCACAAATTTGTAAAATTATGGGAGATGAGAACGTTATGAAGAAATTAAGTTCCGTTGAAAAACGCGCATGGCGAACATTTTCACCAAGGAATGGTTTCGATGGAAAAACGTTTCGAAGGAAAAAATTAAAAAAAAAAAAATGATTTCGGAATGCTGCTGGTTGGCTACTTCAACGAAAAACTAAGCTGCTGAATTAAAAAAAAGATCGGGTAAACATTTTTGAGTGGAATGAACAAAAATGTTATTTTTGCAAAAATTTTGTTTGTGCCCGCATTTATTGCTAAATTTTGTTTTTATTAAAAGTTGAATAACTCAGTTAATTTTTAACGGATTTTTTAAAACATGATAGATTCATGAATTATACGGTTCCTAAACAAAAATTGTGTAAAAACATCTCCAAAGTTGAAAAGTAGAAAATTTAAAAAAATTAGTTTGCTGGAGGATAACGCACAGTTCTCAATATTACTTAAAGATCATGTTCATAGCTTTGAAAGGCCATAGTTTCTTCTTTCCAAATCCGCTGAGAAATCCAAAATCGGTGGATATTCAACAGAGTTACTGGCTTGCTTGTGTAAAATAGCCGAAAAACCGGGTTTTTACCCGCAACTCAAGATTATGGAGGTGTTTCGTAAATTTCAAGAACAGAGTCTTGCTGTACTCGACAAGGCGTTCCAGAAAAAAAAGTACCGTATCCCAGGAAATTTTTTTTCTGTCTCACGGTGTTATATTCAAAAAGGAAAAACAATCAGCATTTAAATGATGAAATTAAGAAAAAATGGCTGCATTTGGCGAAAAAGAAGGTGCTGTTTCATCAAGACAACGCAGCATTTCACTCACGCATTATTGCGATGACCAAAATCCTTGAATTACGCACCTTATTTGCCAGATTTATTATAATTTTCTATTCACAAACTGGAAAAAATGGCTCGGTGGTAAAAGATTTGCTAACAATGAAGAGGTGGAGTCTGATGTTGATAACTATTTTAAGGAGCGGAGCTAGACAGTTCTAACTATAAACAGGGTATCGAAACTATCGAATATCGGTGGAAAAGTTTATCGAGCTTAAAGGAGATTGTGTTATTAAATAAAGAAAATATTCACCAAATTCGTTTTTAAACTCTTTCTTTTAACTCATACTCTCTGTCTGTCTGTCTGTCTGTCGTGGGTCAACCCCATTTCGCATTATCAAATTGATCTGAAACTTGGCCCATGGTCTTGTTGTGACTACAGATTAATTTTGGCGTAGTCACGCACAGTCACGCGTGGTCAGGCGCAGTCGCGGAGTGATCAAAATGTCATTTCTCCTCATCCAATTGATCTGAAACTTGGTCGATAGACTTGCTGTGAAAAAAGATTAACTTTGACTTAGTCACGCATAGTCACGCATGGTCACGCACAGTCACGGAGTGATCTAAATGTCATTTCCCCTCATCCGATCGATTTGAAACTTGGTCGATAGACTTGCTGTGAAAAAAGATTAACTTTGACATAGTCACGCATAGTCACGCACAGTCACGGAGAGATTAAAGCCACACTTCTCCTCATCCGATGGATCTGAAACTTTGTCCATAGACTTGTTGTGGCCAAAGATTAATTTTAAGATAGTCACACACAGTCACGAAGATATTCAAAATTCATATGCATAAGGAATGAAAGAGTTTTAATAAAATCTTTGTTTTTATGGGTTAGATTATTTCTTTTATCAGGTCGGGTTGTATCTTGTGCCAAAGAGGTGTGGTTTATTTGCTATAGCGTTTTCTATCAACCACATATCGGCACAGAATTTTGATCTTTAGGACAAAAAAAGTCGATTAAAAGAAAAATATCTTAAAATATCTGTCAACTTTTTATACGAGCTTAAAATGATGTTTGTAATTACCCATGATACTGGGCCCATACCCATCGTTTGTTATATCTATTGACTTTGTTAACTAAGCGATGCCCAATCAAACTGCAGGCACTAAATTTGAATGATATTTGATACATACGCTTTGTTAGCCTGAGGACGAACGCTTTTGCAATTAAAAAATATTTGTGCATATTTAGACCAAGGTTTATACAAATGTTCCCTTTGAGATCGACTTGAAGTATCCTTAGATTTATGGTATTATCCGAATCGAATTTGACGTGCAATTTTTACTTCTATCATATAAATCATCAGTCCAAAGATATAGTATTAGGACCCAATTTAGTCATAATCCCCATGTAAAGATAAATCTCGATCTTCGTTTATTATATTTATTGTTTAATTTTTTTAACCTTTTTTGTTTTTAGCTCTGACCGGTTGGGACGAACATTTTGTATAAAAATATTTGTATTACATTTAATTTCAACTTTATTCCAGTTTTTAATGACTCAATAATTAGGTATATTCAACATTTTTATTTATTTAATTAATCGAAAGGACTTACATATATTATTAATACACAAAAAAGAAAGTTGAAATATAATATCCTGAAACTTATTTTAATTGTTAAATTCGTATATTTTTATCAACCACTGGCACACATAGCCCGACCATGGTAATTAAATAAAAGTTAAAAATTTTAATTGTCCATATACAAATTATAAATCATATACGAGAATACACAAAAGTAAAACTGAACAGAAATAATAAAAAGTTATTTATTTTAAATTGCTAATAAAACGTTGAAGTACTCTTATCATAATGTCTGTATGTACACTGTGACAAATAATAGTTAGTTGCAGCAAAAATCAGGTGGCTTTATTTCCAAAATGGTGGTATTTGCCAGTATAAATATAAGAAGTGCACTATTTAATTCAGTGTATAGAATAAAAAATAATAACGAAAAATAAAATAATTGAAAAAATTTACTGAAATAGCACAATATAAGAAAAATTAATGACACAGTGCAACCGCAGTGAAAGTACTACGTCAGTATAGGCGAAATTTTTTTTATGACCTTTTATATATATGCTAATTGATACTTAGATAGCAAGATTTTGAGTTAATAAAAGTAAGAAAAGTCGGTCCAGACCGATACTTTGTACCATGCGTTTAGAGACCGTATCTCTTAGGCCCAACTAATTGGATATAGAAAATAAGCATAAATCAAATTTGTGTGGCATCTTTATTAGTTTTTTTTCCTCTGAATATGAAAAAGTTCATATCGGATGCTACATATATTCAGATGGGGACTAGGTCAAAAAATGGACTCATCCTGACAATTTTTGGTGAATTGACTTATTTTTTTGCAAAAATATGTACAAACCAAATTTGAGAAAAATTTGTGAAATATTTTTGTTTTTGAGAGATTTAAGTGCAAATCGGGAAGCAGTTCTATATGGGGCATATGACTAAGAATTGCCCTATAGGGATTATTTTTGCACTACTGATTAATGGATATAATAAACACTTAAAACCCAATTTCACTGAGATCTATATTAGAATTTGGATTTTAATGCCATTTATGTCGATTTCATAGGGGTTACATGTATGGGGACTAGGTCTGAACATAGACCGAATTTCACCAGTTTCAATAGCGTTCATTCTATGGTCGGTGGAAGATCATATACCGAATTTCATCAAAATACATTTATATTTGCGACCTGTAGTTTGATTACAAGGTTTACATGGACACACAGACGGACGGACGGACGGACATCGCTAAATCGACCCGGAAAGTGATTCTGAGAAAGTGTTTCTGAATGGATCGGTATAATAAAAGATGAGTCTAGGTCAAATATTTTTGATAGTTACAAACAGCAGCACAAAGTCATTACACCCAAACCACATAGTGGTATAGGGTAATGAGAATGTATTTGAAACCCACCATATTTTTTTATTATCGATACTTATATTTTATAGCAAAAATTAAAGGCTAAAGTCCCGCCTACCAAACAAAAAAAAAAAAACCGCGTATTAAAATTCCAATCCAATCAAAAGTTATGGATTTTGGTCCACTGTGCGACGTACGTCAACATACTTTCAATGGCTGAAAAAAATCAAATAATTTTGGATTATTTTTCAGTTTATAACGACTTATAATAACGTGTGCTTTTATTTCGCTGCAGATGTGTGGTTGCAGCGGTAACTTTTTTCTGAAAAAAAAACAACGCATGTCGACAAAAGTTGTTTTCTCTACACACACTTTAAGCGTCATTTACGTATTGTTTTCTTCGTCCTTCTCTAGGATATATTCCTCTAAAGATTTTCAACTCAAAATCTATACTAATATAATAAAGAGGTAATGTGTGTTTGTTTGTTTGTTTGTTTGTTTGTAGGGGGTAATCTCCGTAACTAGCCATCTGATCTTCCTGAAATTTTCACAGAGTCTTACTGCGGATATGGGAAGTGCTATAGGCTATAATTTTTTTAATATTTTTAGTGGGCGTGGCACCTCCCACACAAAGTAAATTTTTAATATCATATACATATATTGAGTATTATGATAGGGAGAGCTTTGCAAATTTGTGTGAGGTCACCTATTGTTAATATAAGTAGCCGCGCCGGAAATGGGCCGGATCGGAGAAGTGGGCGTGGTACCTCCCATACAAGTAATAATTCAATGTTATATATCTCGAGTACTATGATAGAGAGAGCTTTTAAAATTAGTCTGATGGCACCTATTATTAATGTGAGCAGTCGGACAAAAAATGGGCACTATTGAACCAATAGGCGTGGCACCTGCCATACAAATAAAATATAAAATGCCATATATCTGGAGTACTGTTATAGTGAGAGTCTTGGGACTTTGTGTGAACCCATAAGTTATTCATATGATTAGTTAGACAAAAAATGGGCGTGATCGGAGCAGTGGGCGTGGCACCACCCGTACAAAGTAAATATATGATATCATATAACTGGTGTACTAAAAGAGGGAAGCTTTGGCACTTTGCACGACACCATCAGATCTTAGTATGAGTAGTCAGACAAAAAATTGGCGGGTTCATACCAATGGGCGTGGAGCTCCCCATGCAAAGTAACTATTAAATGTCAAATATTTGGAGTACTGTAAAAGAGAGAGCTTTGTGGCTTTGCGTGACCCCATAGGTTCTTTGTGTGATTAGTCGAACAAAAAAATGGGCGTGATAGAAGCAGTGGGCGTAGCACCGCCCATGCAAAGTAGATATCTAATATCATATAACTGGGAAAGGCTCGACATTTTGCACGAGTCCCTCAGATATTAATATGAGTAGTCCAATAAAAATTGGGCGGGATGGGATAAGTGGGCGTGGCACCTCCTATATCAAAAATATGATGTACTACGAAAGCAACAGTCTTTTGACAAGTACATTAGTTATCAATGTGATTTGTCGTGGAAAATATATTGTCAAAAACAAAAATCGCGAAAACAAACAAAAAAAATTTTATATCAGTAAGTATCAAAAAAAAAAAAAAGAATTAAAGAGGTAATGTGTTTGTTTGTTTGTAGGAGGTAATCTCCGTAACGACTTATCTGATCTTCCTGAAATTTTCACTGATTCTTACTGCGGATATCGGAAGTGCTACAGGCTGTATTTTTTTTAATATTTTTAGTGGGCGTGGCACCTCCCATTCAAAGTAAATTTTTAATATCATATATATAAAGTACTATGATAGAGAGAGCTTTGAAAATTTATCTTAGGTCATCTATTATTATCGTGAGTAGTCAGACAAAAAATGGGCGGGATTGGACAAATGCGCATGGTACCCCTATACAAACTTAATATTAAATGTGATATATCTGAATTACTGTGTTAGTGAGAGCCTTGGGACTTGCGTGAGCCTTTTGGTAACAATTCGGAAGGGGGGGGGGGAGGGGGAGGGTGTAGAGAAGCGCACCGGGTTACATCTAGTTTTATATAAAATATTTATTACTCATATCTAAAGGACTGTTAAATAAAAAGTTCTAAAAACTTTATATCGAGCCCGTAATAGGAAATATAAAGTTTTTTGGCTCTACTGAAAATTTTAATTTTATGACATACGCGGTTATTCTATAAAACTACAGATAACAAACATCAAGATAAGGAAAATATATAAAACGTTATAAAAATTAGTTTGGTCTGGATGCTTTACTAAACTGTCCCAGTACTTTCACCCTGACTTGGAATTTTTTACCGTCAGACAATGGCCTCGAATATATTCCACCATGTAATTGATATTTAGATAGGAAGAAGTAATTTTGAGTTAATAAAAGGTTTTGTCGAGAAAATGTAAAAATTAAAGTTTTAAATAAATTAAAATGCCATGTATCGCTTTGAAAAAAGAGCTATTTGAAGGAATAATTTATCTAAGCACTGGTAAAAATGTACTTCACAGGATCCAATATAGACAACTTTCTATCTTTGTAAGTCCATGTTATGTTCATTGATGGTGATCCAACTGTTTAGCCAGATTGCAAGTGTCATTTTTTGTCATTCTATTTTTTTTTGGCTGGAATACTGCTGACATTCTGCTCTCATGCACTGGTACGGGACCCACAATACAATTTTTTTTTTCGCTTTTTGGTGTGTTGATGTTTTACATAGCTGGAGAGAGTTTGTGTCGTTGAATGCCTTTAAGTAGTGATATACGTGAACCCATTTTAGGGCAAGATATTTAAAATCTCGAAAAATATAACCACACTTTTATCACTTTTATATTGTTTTATTGTTATGAATTTTAAGCTGTCCATTTTGATGTGTCTTATGCATTGAAAACAATATAGAATTTAGATTTTAGTAATCTATGAAGTCGTCGTAAATTTGTGTGAAATATTATTTGTCACACTGTATATTTACTCCAAACCATTCTCAATAAAATATCACAAAAGTTTGCTGGATAACTTTTAAATTTACTCTAACCATACCGAAAGTAAATATGTCTACTTAGAAGTGCGAGGTACATACTTTTAGTTGAATTCTTTTAATATGTGTGAAAGAAGACACGCTCCCCATATTGAACCCTCTTGATTGGGCAATAATAAATGTTGCTAACAAACAACGCATAAAAATGTTTCAAGAACAATAAAATACAAAAAAAAAAAAAAAAAACACCAACAATATCTACAAGCTACTAGCACTTACTCATATGATTCACTTGGTAGTTTGTTCATGTACAATTATGAATGTCGGCTTGAATAATTTTTGCCTTTTTTCTGTACAATGTTCTCCTTACTGATTTGTTGTAATTGTTACAAGTTATCTCCGCTAGAATTTAATATTCTACTGCTGCCATACGTGTAATATTTTTTTTTACAAAATATGTAACTACCCTTAAAAAAAGTCAACCTAAAGCAATTACAGTGTTTTGAATGAAAATTTCAAATCAGATGAAACCAAAACTAATTCATGTTTATAAAAACAAAAACAAGAATGAGTAGGCCGGCAGTCTCGACTCAAGAAATACTCTCTTAACGTATTGCAATCTTAGCAAGATACATATCTTATGGAGAAATATTTTGATTTTTCAATGCAGAAAAACAAATAATTGAAATTTAAAAATCATGCCTTTGTTTAGTTACTTTACTCAAAGTAAGGTCAACATATCAATGAAACCAATATAAGTGACATTATTTCTGAGCTGGGATTACTCAAATAGTATGGGTGACAAATTTGTTTCTTAAAATATATATAACTACTAAAATGTTGTTGAAATTTTAAAAAATATAAATTAAATAATAATATAAATTTTTTAGTAAAAATTATTTTTAAAGAAAACACAGCGCAACAGCCATTCTGGCGTGTGAGAAATTCCAAATCAGGGTAAAAGAACTAGGCCAGCATAATAAAACCTCCAAAGTTTTTGGCTCTCTCAGGCCAAACTTTTTTTTATAACGTTTTATATATATTTGGTTTTTCAGATATAACTCAAGCAGCATTGAAAATTTCTCATTTCATTATTCAGATAAAATGGTAGCTAAGACTTAAATAAATATTTTTTTATTAAAATATTAAAAAATATCCAAGAAATCTTCAAAAATTGTAATTTATCAATAACTCCAAATTTATGGCCATAAACGACTGAAAAAGTAATGTCGAAGACAATTAAAAATAAGTAATTATTTCTATATAAAAATAAAAATCTAATTTCCGATCTTTATAATTTTAATATTTGAGTTTAATCGAGCTCAAGACCAAATTTTATTTCTTTAAATAAAGCCAAAAGCATTAGCACATTTTTCGTATACATATGGGTGCGAAGTCTGGTCAAAGAAATGTTCAAAAGCTAAATATTTCAAATTTATTTTTAACTTTAAAGACGCTTTAAACACGCTATTCAACTAATAGACTTCATAGAAATCATAAACAGATTATGTTCGCAAAAGTTATTAGCGATTTAAAATAAAGATATGAAGATTGAAACAGCTCTTCAGGTTATAATATAATAAGAAATTTGTAATATTACTATATTCTTTATCTTCTGTAATGAAAATTATGCTTAAATAACTTATAATATGAAAATTTCTTTCTTTGCTATATTGTTTCCTTACACTGTAATTGTTATCTACATGATGTGTATATTTTTATGTTAATATAAGTTTATATTTAAGCAATACTTTTATTTAGTAATATGTCAAACTAAGTATATATGAAAAATATTATTTTTTAATCGTTAAGATGATAGAATTAATAAAATATATAAAATAACCATTAGCACATTTGTTCCAAATACGAATTACGCATTCTATAGAACTAGCTTTACAGAAAAAATCATGCAAGTCCAATCACAGGGGAGATGTGTAAACATCTAATAATTAAAGATTTTTTATGACACTTTTTTAAAATCAAACAGAAAGCGTCATCTATGTATCACTTATAGCAATCAACTGCGGGGGCTCTGCTAATATAAAAATTATTTATTATTATTTATTATTTCAACCGGTTAATTTTTAATTTGTCGTTTTTATTTTTAATTTTTTTTCTTTCATTTTTTCATTTTTTATTTTTCATTTTCCATTTTTTATTTTTCGTTTTTTATTTTTTATTTTTCATTTTTCATTTTTCATTTTTCATTTTTCATTTTTCATTTCATTTCATTTCAATTCGATGCACAGATCACCTCAACTTAAGCAACAATTGAAAGAATGCACGAAAAACCTACGGAAACTGCTTGAAACACAAAGAAATGCTAATTTGAATAGTTATCTGGAAAAACTGGATCCAGCAGAAAAAACTGATTACCTTTTGTGGCGTGCTACAAAAATTTTTAAAGGACCTGTTGTATGTAAGACTTCTCTAAGAAAGGAAAGTGGAGGATGGGCTAGGAATGACAAAGAGAAAGGAGATCTGTTTGTGGAACATCTAAAAAAAGTTTTTACTCCAAATATAACCCCTAGTTCTATTGATGAGTTGTCACCTGTTACTTCACAGCATAGAGCAGTGTCCCTTCATTTTGAGATTCGAGAGGTCGAAAAGGCTATTGTTGATTTAAACCCCAAAAAAGCATCGGGGATCGATGGGATCAGTAATAAAATGCTTTTGGAGTTTCCCCGAATAGCATTAAGAATAATTCTGTTTAGTTTTAATGCTATAATACGCCATAAGAAGAGCTTTTGAAGAGAAAAAGTACTGCTCTGCACTTTTTATAGACGTCTCGCAAGTCTTCGACGCACTTTGGCACGAGGGACTCCTCTGTAAACTTAAACACTTGTTGCCCCCGAACACACATAAGCTAATGGAGAGCTACATAATTAATAGAAAATTCTCTATAAGAGAGAAATGCTTTGTGAGCCCACCACAGACAATTCGTGCTGGTGTACCACAAGCTAGTATCTTGGGCCCGCTTCTGTACATCCTTTACCCGTCAGACATGCCAACAAATAAAAACACACTTACAGCGACTTTTGCGGCTGATATTGCAATTTTAAGCATACACGAAAACCCCTCTACAGCATCTCTTCTTTTACAGAGCCATATTGAACAGCTGGAAGATTGGCTAGATATGTAGATGATTAAAGTAAGTGAACAAAAGTGTATCAACTTAACTTTTACCCTAAGAAGGGAAACTTGCCCTTAAATTCGAATTAGGAACCAGTCTATACCTCAACATTCCACTGTTAAATATCTCGGACTACATCTTGATCCCCGGCTTACCTGGAAAATCCATATAGACGCAAAATTGACACAAATAAAATTGAAATTAGTTCAATTCACATGGCTAATTGGTTGGAACTTGAAATTAAGTCTCGATTGTAAGCTCTTGATTTATAACTCGATTTTCAAGCCCATTTGGTGCTATGGTATTCAGTTATGGGGAACAGCCTCAGCTTCAAATACAGAGAGAATACAAAGATGACAAAACAAGATTTTGAGAATGATTAAAGGCGCACCATGGTACGTAAGAAACTCACATTTGCACAGAGTCGAGTAAAGTACGAAATCACATGAATCCTCTAGCACGTAACTTAATCAACAATCGTATCCACTCACGCTTAAGAAGGAGGGAGACTGCTGATCTCATTGGATGAAAAATGGATTGATATACAAACAATTTTTTATCATTAGATTATGTATATAGAATAAATGCAATTTTGTATGGCACTGGCTGGATTTAATTTTTAAGAATTAGTTTTAAGATTTAAATAACTTATTGTTAGTTCACAAACCTATGTGAAGATTCAATAAATAAAGATGAATAAAAAAATTATTTTTTTCATTTTTCATTTTTTATTTTTAATTTTTCATTTTTTGTTTTTTATTTTTTATTTTTTATTTTTTAATTTTTATTTTTTGTTTTTATTTTTTATTTTTATTTTTAATTTTTAATTTTTATTTTTAATCTTTTATTTTTTATTTTTCGTTTTTCATTTTTCATTTTCAAATAGGTTATTACATATTACAAATTGTTCACTACACAATCATAAGTCACACCGACTTTGTCTTACGTCTTACATGTTACGTTGTCCTTGTGATTGTATTATAAAATAGAAAATTACCCCTGCGCGTATAAATGTTTTCACATCAAAAGCAGATATGTTGAGATATATTTTTGGACATGTCAAATGCATTTATGTCGTATGGCATAAAGGCATAAGTCAGAGTTACTTCTCCCGAAGCAATACCGCAAGATGTTGAAATTGTACTTAACGGAAAGATTTTTCTGAGTAAAACAGACTGCATCCCATAGGCTCAGGTGTTCCCCAGGGTACCTTCCTTCCTAGGACCCATTTTAAACTTATTATATACATATGACTTACCAGTAACTGAGTTAATGAAAACTGTGTTGTTATGTCTATTGAAAATAACATACGAATCTCCCTCACGGAAGTAGAATAGTGGACGAGAAAATGGTGCATAAAGCCAACTATACCTATATAAATTTTTCCAGCAAAAACATTACTCATGCACCGACATATAAGTACTACAATAACCCAGCACTCGCAATTTGAGTGCAAATTCTAGGAAATTTTATTTTTTCTTTAAATTTTTTTTTCAAGATTCTTTTAATCTATATACATAAAAAATTTATGATAATAAATATTTTTATAACAGCCTTAAGGTATGCTAATCAATTTTAGGCAATTCACAGTTTAACACAGGGCGTGTATTTTACAATTATAATGAAATTCGATGATTTTGAACTGGCTAAAATTCATTTGCATACCTTTAGGCTCTTATAAAATTATTTATTATTATCTTATTTCATTTAATTTAGTACATTTTTAGCACATATGTATTATACAAATATTTTAAAACTCTGCACTTCTCCTCCATATAAATTACTAGCAGTATACCCGCTACGTTGTTAGCGTAATTATTATATTAATTATTTAAGCCATAGTAATATTTAAAAACAATAAGAAATACAGTGTGAGTGAGAATACGATGGAAACTTTTAACAAATTATATTTTTGACGACTTGGACGGTCAATAGCAAAAAATTTGATCATAAAATTAAAAACTCTTTTATTAATTCAAACATTTATATGTTTTATTTATTTCACAAAGATGAAATATTAACAAAACTTCAGAAAAAAATTAACAAAACTTAAAAGTACTAATTTGTATGCTATTGACAGAACAATGGAAACCTTTACTATACAATAACACTGTGGAATAAAATGATGATCATGGTCTTGGGGGGTAGGTGATTCCTATACCGAATGATTATATTAATTTATTTTAGTAAAACACCCAAAGCATTTGGCCATTAAAATATTTAATTTTTTCGTCAATTCCAGTTAATGCGTTCTTTAGCAAGAGTAATGCTAGCCAGACGATTTTATGGATTTATTCATAAAATATTTCTCACAAATATTCTTTTGCTTACGACCATCACTAAAATCGTATATTATTCTGGATTTTAACTCGTCATAAAACTTTATTCTTGTCATTATTTTATAATAATTGAAAGAAAATATCAGATCTATAAATATTTAATAATAACAGTTAAGATTTTTTTCATTTTCTTTCACTTGTTTTTCTATTTTTGTTTATTAATCAACTCTGGTAAAGAAATTTAAAAGTTTCCACTGTTTTGGCATCACTAAATTCTTTCATTTGTCTATTTTTCTAATTGTATTTTTTGTAACAAATGAGTTATCTTCAAATATAGAACACACCAAATAATGACTTCGCAAAAAAATACATAATTTTATTTGGCAAATTTAAAAAGTTTCCAATGTACTGCCACCTACTCTATTTAAGTACCACTTTTTTATTCATAATAGGTTCGAAAATTATTCAAATTATAAAGATCAAAAATAATATTATTTGTAATATCGATGGTTTAATTTGGAAAGGAAGTAACTCAAACCAAACGCTATTCAAGTTGGTGAAAATGGGTGTATGTTCAGACCTAGTCCCCATTCAAATGACCACTATGACATCGACTTAACTGGCCATAAAATACAAATAATCAAATAGATCTCAGTAGAATTTGGCTTGTGTGTGTTTATTATATGCATTAAGCCGTAGACCAAAAATAAACCCTATAGGATAATTCACTTAAAAAATTCACTGAATTCACATCAATAAAAAATATTGCGCAGATTTTTCTCAAAATAGGTTTGTATATGTTGTTGCGAAAAACAAGTGACTTTATCAAATATGGTCAGAATAGGTATAATTTTGGATGTAGATTTATGCTTTTTTTTAAACCTAATTAGCATGGCACGGGATATCGGTTGGGTCCGACTATAATTTTTTTACTCATTTTCTTAAGAAACTGTACTTTAAAATGAAAATTTACCAGTTGAAAAAGGCGGTAGGAAATATCGCCCAAACAAAAAAAAAAAAAACAAAAAAAAAAAAAATGAAAAATCGCCCAAAAAATTCCATACAAAATTGGGTTAAATTTCATATGAAGAAACACCCAAATTTACTGGTTTTTTTTCGTTATTTTTGGGCTTAATTTCGTTTAATAAAATTGGGTAATTTTTCATTACTAAAAATCACCAAAAAATAACATATCAAAAATGGCCCAAAATTGTTCCATTTGGAGTTTTCAAAAAACTGTTGGTAATTCACGTTGATTCCTTTGATGAAAAGGTATGTACGTCTTTATCCACAAATGAGAAGGATTAGTTTTGTTCGGTTGGAAATACTTTGGACATAAAATATATGTACAGAAAAAAAATTAAAAATGAAAAATTTAAAAAAAATCGCGGAATTTTTGGACAAAATTAAAAATTTTTCGGGGAAAAAGCGCATAAAGAAATTTAAAAACAAAAACTAAAAATGAAAAATTTTACAAAAAAATAAAAATCGCGCGATTTTTATTAAAATTTTTCGTCTGCGGCGCTTTGGACAATATTTAAAAATTTTCGGGGTAAAAGCGCATAAAGAAATTTAAAAACAGAAACTAAAAATGAAAAAGTTTTACAAAATATCGCGCGATTTTTGAAAAAATTTTTCGCCTACGGCGCTTTGGTCAAAAGCAAAAAGTAAAAGTATAAAATTTTGACAAAAATTCACGCGTTTCTCATTCTCCGCAATAGAATCAAAATGAATCAATATATCTTACAAATAACTTTAAAAACGCTAATTGTTTTTTCCCAACAGATATTTCCCTTCATATTTACTTTAAGGGATAAAAAAAAACCAAAAAGTGTTACGACCATCTATTCAATTACATAAATAATAATTATGAATTTTTGAAATATATGCTTTCTTCTTCTTTACCACGCACCATTTAAACAAAAATAAAAATTGCATATTAATTACAGTAGTAATTGCAATATGTCTGAAAAATGATGATAAATCTAACAAACAAAAAATTTCTTCGCTTCAAAGCGTCATCTCAAATATATGTAAAGTGCATATGTAGGTATGTACAAAAACCGTACATCACATATGACAACTCTTACGAAAACTGAGAATAGTGGAAATTAGAAGTATAAATGCAAAAAATATTCAAAATTCAAATATAACGATTGTTTGTTTGGACAGAGTTGTATCTTCTGAAATTAATACAAAGTAAAGCTGTATGGTACGAAAACTAAAAACTAACCACACTGCTCGTAGGCCTGACTTTAGGTGGGTGTGTTAAAGCGCTGACCAAAAAGTGCAAGTACGAGTGTATGTGAAGGTTCATGGTTCAAAACCTCACGGCCGCCCTAAGTAGAAAAAATTTTCATATAGAAACAATCTATTCAATTAAAACATAACAATTATCACAATGTTCAATAAATCGCTGATGAAGGCTGAAATGCCAGAAACCGGTCCGATTAAGAATACAGTGCAGTTATGAATTTTTGAAATATATGCTTTTTTCTTCTTTACCACGCACCATTTAAACAATAATTTATTTAATTTGGAGGCATACAGTTTCATGACCGACTTTGAAACTGCATTGCAAAGTTCTTAAAAAAAAAATTTCCTAACGCAAAACACTACGGTTGCTGGTTTCATTTCTACCAAGCAATTAGGCGCAAGATCTCACAAAAATTCAGAAATCTCGCAGAGTACATTAGAGCAAACAAAAAGTGTTCTCAAGTGTACCATAAATTATAAATATGTCGTTGCCTCTCCTTCCGCCAAAATCCATTCAGAAAATTTATCTGTCTTCAAATTAAATACACGTTCGGCATCTGCTATCGAAGCATACAATGGCATTTGGGTCGTCTAATACAAAAACGAGGACATTTCTTCAAATTTGTAGGAGTTCTTCGGGATGAAGAATTTTCGAAAAGCAGGGCTAAAAAGCTTTTAGTCGAAAGTGGTGGCATACTTGGAGAAAAAAGAATAGGGTGACCATATGCGGAGAAAACACGTTTAGTATTAGAGGCTACAGAAGCTTTGGAAGCAAGAACTATATCTATCACTTCTTTCCTTACTCGAATGGTATTTACCAAAAATAACATATGCACCGATTAGGAGCCTTAGAATGATATATTTGAAAGTGAATCGGAGGAAACAGATGTTGAAGACGAGCCACCAGAAGAAGACAACAGGAGTTCAAGTACTGCGAAATGCATAATATGCCTGGAGCAATCTCCCAATACAGTATTGTTGCCTTGCCGTCATTTGAAATACTGCAATGAGTGCGTACTTAAATTGCAGCAGATAGTTTGTTTGGTAGAAAGTTGAGCTCACATATCTTTTCTGTGAAACCAACCTAATGAGAATCCAAGCAAAGAGTCCTACTATATAACTTTTTCCAATATAACAAAGGAAATATATAATTTTTATTTTGAAAAAAAAAAAACGCCTTTAATCGAGTTTTATGAATTGCAACTATAAAATCGTTATGCCACATATGTTCTGCGTAGTTAGACATTTTAAAATTATTTCCCATTTTTTCCGTTTTTGCACAACACGCGATTGGAATTGAAAGATTTTCATTGATCTTATGCAGTATAACCGCTTTGAAGCTGCACACTTCCATTTTTGGATTTAAATTAAATGTTTATTCTTGAAAAACTAAGCAAACAACCATTAAGATTAGGAAAAAATTTAAATGGTCACCAAAAAAAGTTTGGCCTGGGAACGCCATACCCTTTGTAGGTTTTACTATACTGGCCTAGTACTTTCACCCTGACTTGGAATTTCGCCGTCCCCAGACAACGACCACGAAAATGTTCCACAGCGAAATTATTACTCCCATCAATCATTACTCCTATCGCTAGATCAGCTTGAAGAAATGTTCGGTTATCGGGTAACATACTAACAGTAACATACTAAAACCAGTAAATCTAAAATAATGTTAAAAAAATTACAGCTTCGACAGGATTTAGTTCAGAGTATACAAACTGAGGTATAGCGATTATTTTGTTTTTATTATTTTCAATGCCAGAGAAAGAAAGTATCAAAAAAATATTTATTTATTTATTTAAATTAATTACAATGCAAAGTAAATTTGTATTCTAATTTGGGTCCTGGGATAAGCCCGGTGACAAAGACTATTTGGCTGGTTTTTGCAGCGACAGACCAAAACCTCTGGCGGGAATCGAACCCACGACCCCCGCATGATAGGCGATAGGCGTTACCTACTCACCTACCGGGGCGCTTGTGTTTTATTTTTTATTTTTCATGTTTTAAATATGTTCGTTTTCTAAAGAATTTATAATTCCAATCTTTAATTTTGGTTAGTCGAGTTTACTAAATAAAAGTAACGGCTATTGACTACCAATTTGGTATAACACTTTTCAAATAATGCTCTATTGCAAAATAATTTCTCAAATAGAAGAAACATAAATGAAACCAGTCTATTTTGGTCCATTACTTAACATCGTGAGTTACAAAGTAAGTTTTTATACTCAGTGCACTAAATTGTCATGTAGGGTTCTAAATTTTTATATTTATATAAAAAAAAAAAAAAAAAAACAGCAAAAGCGAATCTACGGTGTACACCACACAAAATGCCACTATTTTCTAAAATCACAGATATGATAGTTAACACATGCATACAAGTTAGTAAAGTACGAACACACAGGCGCGCGCACACTCACACACACACACACAAAATGAATAAAATTTTATCCAATTTTTCGTTTGAATACAAAAGAATGCAATTACTGTT
Source organism: Cordilura impudica (assembly GCA_963682025.1). Lineage (NCBI taxonomy): Eukaryota > Metazoa > Arthropoda > Insecta > Diptera > Scathophagidae > Cordilura > Cordilura impudica. The sequence continues at coordinate 44,105,779 of OY821517.1, forward strand.
AGGTGACGTGACGCGACGAAGAAAAATTGCAATTATGACCCACAAAAGTCAAACCGGAACCCAGAAAACTCAACTAAACTAATCTAAACTAAAAAAAAAAGAGAATATTTGCAATGACTTACAAACATACACTCGAAGTTGGCAAACGAAAATGCAGGCAGACAAGGAGGGTTGGTACACACAGAGATTAGTGTTAAAAAAAGGAAAATCAAACTACTCCAACAACATAGTTCAGAAACACACACACGCACACACACACACATGCAGTATCAGCAAATTAGCATTGGTTTTTGTTTTTGTTTTGTTCTATTTGATATTGAGATCTTGGGGTGGGTTTCTACGCTTAAAATATGCTAAACAATTGTTATTTTAAGGATTTTTGATTAAGAATCCATTTATACGATGAGACTCATTTCTATTTCGAAATGTAGTGCGTCTTCTGTCTGTTTGTATGTCTGTATTTGTACGAGTATATGAAAGATGCTTGAACTGTTGCATAAGTAGGCCAATAAAGACAGACAAATAGCAGCAACAACATTGACGACATGAAGCACATTATCAAACACTTTTGAATACAGAATATGTACATAGTTTAGTAGTTATTGAATTAGTTCCGCCAGGGTTGATATTTTGGCAAATTATTTTCATGATAATCTTTTGACTTTAGTTTATTTTAGCACGTGCATAAAGTCATTTTGCTATAGTTTTATTGTTTTGAGATTTCTTTTATTGGGTGATATGTCTTTATATATGACTATATAAGATATAAATTAATTGTCGTGTTGCCAATTCCAGAAGTTACTTAAAACGATGGCTGGATTACGGAAGATAAATTTGCCAAATCTTGATCGTAATAGATTTCAGTATATATATAAAACGTTTTCTTTTAGCCTTGTTTTACTTGAAAAATATTATTGGAAAATAAAACAATTTTAAAATTCAGAAAATGAAAAGCCATTTGTTATCCAAAAGTTTTGTAAAAGGATATTTATTCAAAAATAGATTGGTTCATGGTTAGTTTGATGTTGATATGGGATCGTATAAAAAAAATCAAATATAAGCGTCCACCAAAATATCATTAATTTTACACAAAACTGCACACAGTGGGTTGAAAAGCATGAAAAGTGAGGATTAATTCAGGGAAGACGTAATTTCAAAATATTGTTAATTTTTTTTAATGAAATTCATTAATGCATAAAAAACACCATAAAAAAAAAAAAAAAGTTGAAAAAAAATTTGTTTTAACCCGTTAATAGCTTTTTTGTATATTGGAAAAAATTATCTTTTCTTACAATTTTCGATGTAACTTTGGAACAAAAAGCGATAAATTAGTAACTGAAATTGCAAGTTAGAACTTAGTTAATTTGCTTTTCGAAAAAATAAAATTTTTTTTAAAAATAAAAAAGGAATAAATATTTAATATGTATTTATATTATAAAAATTGAATTTTAAAATCCGATTTTATTTTCCAAATTACACAATTCCACAAATTTAACTAAAAAATTCACATTATAAAATAATATTATGTTTTTATTGATCAATAATTATAAGCACAAAACAAACAACCATTTCAGAAAAATTAAAAAAAAATTTAAAAAAAATTAATTCAATTAATCTATACTAATATAATAAAGAGGAATGTGTGTTTGTTTGTTTGTTTGTTTGTAGGAGGTAATCTTAGTAACTACCCATCTGACCTTCCTGAAATTTTCACAGAGTCTTACTGCGGATATGGGAAGTGCTATAGGCTATAACTTTTTAAATGTTTTTGGTGGGCGTGGCACCTCCCACACAAAGTAAATTTTTAATATCATATACATATATTGAGTACTATAATAGGGAGAGCTTTGCAAATTTGTGTGAGGTCACCCATTGTTAATATAAGTAGCTACGCCGGAAATGGGCGGGATCGAATAAGTGGGCGTGGTACCTCCCATACAAGTAATAGTTCAATATTATGTATCTCGAGTAATGTGATAGAGAGAGCTTTTCAAAATTTTCTGATGTCACCTATTATTAGTGTGAGTAGTCGGATGCAAAATGGGCAGTATCGGACCAATAGGCGTGGCACCTGCCATACAAAGTAAATATAAAATGCTATATATCTGGAGTACTGTAATAGTGAGAGTCTTGGGACTTTGTTTGAGCCCATAAGTTATTCATTTGATTATTTAGACAAAAAAATGGGCGTGATCGGAGCAGTGGGCGTGGCACCACCCATACAAAGTAAATATATGATATCATATAACTGGTGTGCTAAAAAAGGAAGCTTTGACACTTTGCACGAGCCTATCAGATCTTAGTATAAGTAGTCGAACAAAAAATTGCCGGGTTCACACCAATTGGCGTGGCACTCCCCATGCAAAGTAACTATTTAATGTCATATATCTGGAGTACTGTAGAAGAGAGAGCTTTGTGGTTTTGCCTGAGCCCATAGGTTCTTTGTGTGATTAGTCGAGCAAAAAAATGGGCGTGATCGGAGCAGTGGGCGTAGCACCGCCATTCAAAGTATATATCTAATATCATATAACTGGTGTACTATAAAAGGGAAAGACTCGACATTTTGCATGAGTCCATCAAATATTTATGTGATTAGTCCAATAAATATTGGGCGGGATGGGATTAGTGGGCGTGGCACCTCCTATGTAAAAAATATGAAGCATTACGAAAGCGAAAGTCTTTTCACAAGTTCATTAGTTATCAATGTGATTTGTCGTAGAAAATATATCGCCAAAATCAAAAATCGCCAAACGCAAAAATCGCGAAAAATAAAAATCGCCCAAAAAAAAAAATCTTTAAAATCAAAAATGGGCAAAAGCAAAAAGCGATAAGAAGAAAAATTGCCAAATGATATTCTAAGTTCAAGGCCAATAGTTAAGTGTTGCCAGATATAATATGGATAATCCATCTTCTTCTCATGGGCAGCTACATGTACCTTGCTCCAGGGTAGGAACGCCGAAAAATCTGATAATTGTTGTACCGAATGAAAAAACAAAAAACATTGTATATCAGCAAGTATCGAAATAAAAAAATCTGTACTAATAATCTATACTAGCATAATAAAGAGGTAATGTGTGTTTGTTTGTTTGTAGGAGGTAATGTCCGTAACTACTCACCTGATCTTCCTGAAATGTTCACAGAATCTTACTGCAGATATGAAAAGTGTTACAGACTGTATTTTTTTAAATATTTTTATCATCACATATATTAAGTACTATAATAGAGGAAGCTGTGCAAATTTGTCTCAGGTCATCTATTATTAACGTGAGTAGTCAGACAAAAAAATGGGCGGGATTAGACAAATGCCTGTATTACTGTATTAGTGAGAGACTTGGGACTTTGCGTGAGCCCTTTCATAATGATTCGGAAGGGGGGGAGGGGGAGGGTGTAGCGAAGCACACCGGGTTACATCTAGTATTGAATATATTGCTACATTTATAATTGAAAATTTTGTATGCATTTATTGTTATTGTTTATTTTTTATTTTATATTGTTCTTATTTAAGAGAAACTTAAATATATATAAATATATATACAATTAAAATCAAGGATCCTCCGTATTATCATCACCTTCATAAATATAATCAGCATCTTCATAATTATCATCATCAATATCTTCATTAATCTCTTCTTCATCAGTAATCTTGGGCAAAGTTAATAAATCTAGTGCCATCTGTGGTATATTATATATTTTTTTGGCACAATTTTTGCTTTTAGTGGTAATTAAAGGATCCGAACTCAGAAGTAACCTATTGAATATATCTTCATTTGACTTCTCCCGACTGCATTTACGAGAATAGTGTTCTCTGGAATTTTTAAAATCTTTATTTCTAGCTTCTTGAGCTTCCTCAGATAGTTGACTTATTGGCAACAAGGCGTATCTTACTATTTCTGGCCCGTGAATAAGGAATTTATGTAAAGTTGGAGGCATATAATACCACGGATAGAGCTTAACAAAATGTCTGGCTGTATTCTGAGTATATTTTCTAAATTTATCTACGTGAATCTCGTGCCAGCAAGATACAGCAATAAGTATCACATGCATTCTTTCTATCAATTCTGCATCAACTTTTGTGATTTGAGCAGAAACATCTGCATTTTGAAAAAACCGTCTGACAGTGTTGCCATCATTAGAGTTTCCAAAACCTGGCTTTGGTTGGTCCACGATCAGTCCAGTTTTCTCTCTAAAGTCTTTTTGAATCCGTAATTTTGTTACTGAAACCATTATTTTATCATCATCAGACCTAGCCTGCCATTTTTTGATTGGAATTTTATATGATAAGTGAAGAAGACATTCAAAAAATCGTATCCATCCATGAAGTATAGATAAACCAAACTGTAAAGTTTCTGTATTTACTGCTTTACCAATCATTCTAACCATGTAGCACTTTTGTGTGGATGTTGTATCCGTAATAGCATTACAAACTTTTCCATCAATCATTACTAACATAAGTTTGTGATTTATTTTTATTGATTTTCCTCCTAATAAAACTACAGAATCCAAAAGAAGTTCAATTTCGTTTTCAACCCGTTCCTTTTCAAGTTTTGCAGTAGTTGCTGTTTCCTTTATAAATTCTATTATTAAAGGTCTACAGAATCTAGTGGAAGATGGACGAGGATTTTGCCAAATTATTTTGTCATTGCAAACTAATCTCAGTGGTACAATAGGTGTAATGAATACAGAAGAATCACTAGAATTTAAGCCACGAAATGCTTGTTTATAGGAACTATGTCCAGAGCTTCCATCAAATCCCCATTTAGAAAATAATGTTATTTTGGACAGTTGTTCATGGCTTAAAGAAATAGTTTCGGTTTGTTTTATCTCGACTAGACGCTCAATACTATGATCTAAAAGATCTTGTACACTTACTTGAGCTGAAGTTTCACAAATTTTCAAGTTATCACGTTTCGGCTAACATTTTTGTTTAGCTTGTTGAACTTTACTGTAGGAAGGAAATTTATCTGAAGCAGCTTTTCTAATAATATTGTATTGGCTTCGAGTTAATTTTGCTTCTACTAGAACAGTAAGAGCTTCTTCTGCACTCAACTGCTGCGATACATTACTGATGCTTTTTTTTATATTTTGTCGCTTTTGTTGGAGATGATGTAATTACTTTAAGTATTTGTGATGCATGGGTTTGACCAGAAGCTCTCAAACTCATTTGCGCTGCATGTGTTAAAAGAGGCAAAGGAACACTATCTCTAATTTCTTTACTTTTTTTTTGCTTTTGTGTTATCTTTACACACTTCAAATGATAGGTCCTTACGACCCCGTTTTGATGAGGATTCTTTCATTTTAACAAACGATATTGAAGAATCAAACCAATTGGCATTATATTTGAAAAATAGAGCCTCTGATCCTTTAACTTTTTCAAACCGAGACTTAAAATCCGTGCAAAAGTAATTTAATCTTTTAAGAAAATCTTTCATATCCGTTGGGTTGACAAGTTTGATTAATTCCATTCGCAGATATTTGATTTTATCAATATGTTTATTAGAATCTAGATTTTGGATAATATTGTAAAGTTCTCTGCGAGAAATGAAAATTGTGTTGGGACTTGTTCCTAAAATAGTAAAGTTATAACATTTTTAGCAATTTAAAACTGTTATTAATTTTCCTAGTACCAAACACCTTATAATTGTTATTCACAACACTGCAAACAAAAGACATCACCAGTAAAACTATTTTAGGTTTTTTTTATTTGGGTATGTATGTACATTAGAGTGGACTGAAAAACCATTTGGCCAAACTTTATATAGAATATATATAAACGTTGTCGTATCTTGCTCATTTTTTAAATGTTATGTATCAGAGTTTAGACAAGGACATCTTTTTAAATTGAAAACTTTATTTGCAATCTGTCTTAACACTTTTAGTTTCCTGCAATTTTTTTATATTGTTCTAAAACTTTTTACCCGAGAACATATTGTAATTTCAGAGCTTCGATTTTTCGCTCCACTATAATGTGCATGATCATTAAAATTATTTATTGTAATACTAGGTTACACATTTACAACAGCAACAAAAACAATCACAGCTACGAAAATAAACACAAAACAAAAACAAAAAAAGATTTTTTCTGTTGTGTTTTCAAGCATTTTTTTTAATTTTGTACTGGGGACTTTTAATAAAAACTTGAATGTTACATTCGTTGGCAAGTATTGGCAAAATGTTTTTTTTTTGGAATACACAAGCTGAAATCCCATATTTTACTACAATGTAAATAATTTTACCCGATCTCATCTAGAATTACGTTGAAACTCAATCTCTTTTTAAAAAATACCCTCTTTTTAGGATAATTTTCAAAAAATTATTAAAAATATTTCTAAAACATTTATCTAAAATTTTTTTTTAATAATACAGTAAAATACCTGAAGTTGATGCATCCATTTGAAAAAAGTTAGAATTTAAAAAAAAAAAAATGAAAAAAAATTAAACTTGAAATATCTCGTTTTTCACTTTTTACAACTTCGAGCAAAATTAAAAAAAATTGTTGAACTTTGAGAGATCATAGCAAGAAAAGTAAACAGCTTAGAACAATAATTTTGACAGTTAGTGATGACCCATTTTATACTCTGTTGCGCGGTATAAAAATTTATTACAAAATACTCATTTAAATTTTTGAATTAATCCTCACTTTTGACCCTTTTCAACCCAATGTGCGGCAGGATTCTAAGAAACATCGAAAATTAAGACAGACAGACAAAGCAGCAACAATCAATTACTCTTCCAACAATCATTCTAACTCCCTAATCAGGAAGCTTCTAAGCAAAAGGAACCACGGATAACTTAAAATATTCAATTAATTAAACAGAAGAAGGTATGAGATCCGCCTTCGTTTAACAGATCTGGGGATCAACAACGTATGTGATTAACATTTCCTAAGAAATTTTAGTTTTATCTGAGCACAAAGTAGACTTAACTAGTTTATTTTTATTTTCATTACTCATGGATATAGTGTTCACATATTAACAATGTTTTAACAAGATATGGGGTATACCTGCCACCGGATCGAAAGAGATTGCACAGCTTCATTATTTTGAGATCATAGATTTGTTTTTTTTCAGTTTCAAAATATCATTTCTTATAAAATAATAAATATAATACTGAATAGAGATGGATTTCAAATTATGAATACGCAAATAAATAATGAATTTAATCAGAGAAGTATAGATTTATTTAAATACTCGTATTAAGGGGATTTAGGGATTGTTCCTCCCTCGCAGGTCTACGTAACGATTGCTTTAACTTGGTAAAGCCGTTGACTATCCATGTTTTGAGGACAGTTCAAGTCGAATCACCTTGTCATCACTTGTGATGACACCGCCATTGTTTTTAACAGTAGTGGTCTCCGCGTAGTAATTCCTGGAATCGGCAATCAGAATAATTGAGTTTTTACCTGAGTGATACGCCAACAGTGGTACTTCTCAGGAAGTACGTGACTAATAAATTTAAACACTTACTGAAAATCGCTTATCAAGTCAGTATTGTGCCAGCCTGATGGTGAAACTGGCAACCCCACTATCAGAATGTTGTGTAATAGGCCGATAACCCGTTGCTACCCGAATTAAAACACTATCCCCAATACCAAAAATCCTTGACTTAGGCAATCCTTTTATTATGCCGATCGACTTAGAATCATTTTATGAGTTGCTTTAGCGATGTCCGTCCGTCGGTCTGTGTGTACATGTAAACCTTGCAGTCAAACCAAAGGTAGCAAATTTGATCATTTTCTGATGAAATTGGGTCGTGAGCTTCTATCGCCCATAGCATGAACTCTATTGAAATTGCTGAAAATCTGTGCATGTTCAGACTAAGTCCCCATACAAATGACACCTATGAAATCGATATATCGCCAGAAGATCGAATTATTATCTCGGTCATATTGGCATTGTGTGTGTTTATTACATCCATTAATCAGTAGTCCAAAAATAAACCCTATAGGACAATTCTTAGTCACAGCTCCTCATATAAAGCTGCTTCCCGATCTTCACTAAAATCTCTATAAAAACAAAAATCTTACACAGATTTTTGTCAAATTTGGTTGGTATATGTTTTTGCAGAAAATGAATGACTTTACCAAATATGATCAGGATCTGTCCATTTTACGACCCAGTCCACATATAAATATAGCATCCGGTGTGAATTTTTTCATATTCGAAGGCCACTCAAATTTGGTTTATGCTTATACTCTATATCCAATTAGTTGGGCCTAAGAAATAGGGTCTCTAAACTCATTATATAGGGTATCGTATAGTCGGTCTAGACCGAGTATAAATTTCTTATTTTTTTTTAAATGATTTTTCTGATTTCTTCAGATGTGCATTTCTTCGGTTTTGACGTTTTCATAAAATTCAATTAAAAAAAATTATGAATATTAACTTCTTTGAGCTTTTGTGGATCGTACAGCTTTTAATAATGTCGAAAAATTCAAGGACCATAATAAAACGTGGATTACCCGAATTTTTGTTTTACAATAGACACAAATGTTGTCATCTACCCGACAACTTTTTTTTTTTGTTTTAACTTAGGGCTTAGCAAAAGCTTTATTTTTGTTTTTTAAACGACAGAATATAATATAAAAAACAACAATAACCTATACTAGCATATTCCAGCCCTCGAGATTTGAGTGCAAATTCTAGAAAAATTTTTTTTTTCATTAAGTTAGACGCTAAAGGTGTGCTAATCAATAATAGCCAATTCACAAATCAACACAAAGAAAAACAAGTAAGAAAATTATAGTCGGTCTAGACCGACTATACGATACCCTATACCATGCATTTAGAGACCCTATCTCTCTGGCCCAACTAACTGCGTATAAAAAATAAGCATAAACCAAATTTGAGTGAGATTTTTATTAATTTTTTTGGCCGCAGATATGAAAAAGTTCATATCGGATGCTATATCTATATGGGTACTAGGCCCAAAAATGGACCGATCCTGACCATGTTTGGTAAGGTCTCTTGTATTTTGCAAAAATATATACAAACAAAATTTGAGAAGAATCAGTGCAATATTTTTGTTTTTTGGAAGATTTAAGTGAAGATCGGGAAGCAGCTCTATATGGGGCCTATGACTAAGAATTGTCCCATAGGGATCATTTTGGTCTACTGAATAATGGATGTAATAAATACATACAAACCCAATTTGACTAAGATTTATATGATAATTTGGATCTTATGACAATTAAAGTCGATTTCATAGGGGTCATTTGTATGGGGGCTAGGTCTGAACATGGACCGATTCTCACCACTTTCAATAGCGTTCATCCTATGGCCAATTAAAGCTTATGTACCAAATTTCACCAAAATGTATTCATATTTGCGACCTGCAGTTTGGTTACAAGCTTTACATGGACACACAGACGGACGGACGGACATCGTTAAATCGAATCAGATAGTGATTCTGATTCGATCGGTATAATTAAAGATGGGTCTAGGTCAAATATTTTTGGTAGTTACAAACAGCAGCGCAAAGTCATTATACCCAAACCACATAGTGGTATAGGGTATAAAAACAACAATAGTCTATACTAACATATTCCAGCCCTCGAAATTCGAGTGCAAATTCTAGAAAATATTATTTTTTCACTAACTAAAGACCAATTCACAAACACAAACACATATAATTTTGTATAATTTTATGTATGTGTTAGTAGCAACTTTCAATTCAATTTCAATTTCATTTTCAAAATATCATCTTTATTTCATTTAATTTTATATATACACATTTACAGCGTTTGAGATATTATTCATTATATTACAACAGTAGCAGCTTTAAATGCAATTTACGCAAAATAAAGGAACAAATTTAAAAATCTGTAAATCTGCAAAACGGCTAAAAAGAAACACCTTTCAAATAATATACGTTTGGTCAAAGTCGGGATAAAACGCTAGAACAAAACATCGGTCACAAGAAATCGCCTAGCCTATTAATATTGAAGATTAATAATTAAGGCGATTTATTGTTACCGATGAATTGCTAAACAGTTTTCTCCCGATTTTGACCAAAGGTATCTTATTTGAAAGGTATTTATATTTGGCTGTCCAACAGATTTATAGATTTGCACCGTCTGAAACATTTGTTTTGGGATTAAAATGCATTAAAAGTTGCTATTAACATACACATAAAATTATACGATGCTACGTGTGTGTTTATTAAATTTGTTAATGGCTTTGTGAGTTTGTTTTCTTCATTCACAATAATAATTGTGTTGAAATGTAAAATAATTTTGGACATGAACCATTAATTGGACATAAAACAATAATGACAATAATCGATATTTTAAAAAGTGTTGAATTGTGGATTGACTAAAATTGTTTAGCATAACTTTAGAGTCGTTATTAAATGAAAAAATAAAACTTCCTAGAATTTGCACTCGAATTTCAAGGGCTGGAATCTGCTAGTATAAAAACGTATTCATGGTTAAACGAAACCTGATGTATTAGAAATTCTGAGTTCATATGTTAATTCACCCATACGATCCACTGTACTCGTTGAGTATAAGAAAACGTAAATTTTGTGATGCCATATCACACATGTTACTACTTGTTTTAAAGAGTTTTTTGTATAACATATTAGTTTAGAGTGTACAAAATTAATATATTGAAATGTTAAAAAAAAAAAATGTAACGATAATATTTGCACATTCTTTTTTGGCAACAGTCGTTTTCGTTTTTCGAATTTTTTCACTTTTCGTTGCAATTTGCTTGAAATTAAATAGTGCCAAATTGAAGTTAAAAACAGATTAAACACATCTATGTTTAAATATTTAAAAAAAAATTATTAGGATATTATAAGGAAATTGTGAAAAGTGTGTTTTGGTAAGCATATGTATTTCAAGTTATTTTAATGCAGCAACTTTTGCATAAATATTGTCCCATCAGCGTTACCGTTGTGCGACTAAAGTCGCAATTTGCCACCTTTTTGACGGCTTGTGACTTTATGTGCCACTTTTTCAAATCCATATAATTTTGCGACTTTTCCTAATATTGTGCCACTTTTTCCCCTTTTTTTTAAATTCTGCAAAAAGGTAACTTTAGTTCATTGATCAGCTGTTTCTTTTACTTGTTCCGTCAATAGCATATTTGAATGTTTGCCGTATTCATCATTCTATTTCAATATTCTTTGAAAAAAATTATTAGTTTTTGGCGGAAAAGCCAGTGAAGAATTGCGAAACTAATTTTAATGTAAAAATCTTTTATGGACAGGTAAATAGTTTTTTATTTACATATATACATATATACTAAAACTAATATTTAAAATCAATAGATTTCTTGTAAGATCAAAAAGAAAGGCTGAAAATGAGTCCGCAAGCAGAACTAGACAGGCACTGGAAAATGATGTCGAAAAGACAATTGAAACAAGTTCAGAATCTGAAGACACAACCATTGAGTTTAAATCGGAAAATTCTGAAAACCCTACATGTTCTATCAAAAGGCGCAACGTTTCACGATATTATGTAAAAGAATGGGAGTTGCAGTATAAATGGCTTAATCAAGATGAAGAGACAAAGAGGCCCTATTGCCTTGTTTGTAAACAACTTTTGATCAATCAAAAAAATCACCTCAAACGACATACAGAAACAAAAAAACATACTGTTAACACAAAATGTTGAAAAAATGTTGCAATCGCAGAAATTAAGATTGTGTTACGTACGATTAGTAAAAACCAATCTTTTAATTCTTTGGACGGAATTTGTAAATTTAATTCTATGATTTTTCCTGTTTCCAATATAGCTAAATCGGTAAGTAAAAATGTTGCTCTATTAAAAATCATTCACTTAAGAAATATTTTTATTTATTATTAAAGGTATCTTGCGGTCACACTAAATCTATACAAATTGCGCAGTTTCTCGGAAAAGAAGGTCATCTGGCTACAGTACGTAAAATGCAAAGACAACATTTTAGCCTTATTATCGATGAGACAACTGACATTTCCGTCAATAAGTGCCTATTAATGGTAGTGCGGCAATTTAACATGGATCGTGGTAAGACTGAAGATCATTTTTTTTAAATTGGTACAACCAGATAATGGAAAAGGTGAAACTATTTGCAATGTTGTGCTTGAAGCACTGGAAGGTAACAAAATTCCATTACTAAATTTTATTGGATTTGCGTCTGACAACGCATCCACTATGGTTGGAAGAAACATTGGAGTGACGAGTTTATTAAAAAAGAAAGTACCCCACTTGTTCCATCTTGGGTGTGTTTGTCACTCTGTGCATCTTATGAACGTTTTAGCGTTAGCCTGCATACTGGAAGATGTAGAGAAGTTGTCTAAGAATATTTTTAACTTTTTTAAAAGCTCTAACAGGCAAACAGATTTTAAAGAGTTGCAGAGCATTTTTGACGTCCCAGAACACAAGCTTTTACGGCTTTCTGACACTAGGTGGCTTTCATTCGAGTCGGTCGCAAAAAAAATCTTAGAACAATGGACAGTACTGCAACTTTATTTCGTTCGGGCGCAATTTGAAGAAAAGTCTGCAAAAACATTGGATATATTACGTGTTATTCAAGATGGGCTATCGTCTATAAATCTCATTTATTTAAAATTTTTAGTGTATATTTTAAGTATTATGAACAAATTTAACAAATGGTTTCAAAGAGAGTCATCTCAAATAATTTACTTGGTATCATACACAAAGCAGATTTTACTCCAAATTTTTCAAAATTTTCTGAAAAAGGAATATATTTTGGCTACAAAACTAGATAGAATTATTTATAGAGATACGTTAAACATCAAAGATGTTACAAATATATATATAGGCCATGAAGCTGAAGCTGCAATACATACTAAAAATTTATCTCATATTGAATGCATAACGATTAAAGAATATATATTAAAATTTTACCAAAAACTCTGCAATGAAATATTGTCGAGGATAAACATAAATAAAAAACTAAGTATTTTAAGCTTTTTACAACCGACACTTTTAATATCAAACGAAGATAATAACTACAATGATCTCATATTAGAATATAATAATGTTATAACTGAGCTTGAGGCTTTCATTAGTGAATACAAACTATTAGAAAGTATAGCTAAGGATAAATCTTACGAACAAATTTTTAATATTAATAACGCTGAGAAATTTTGGTATACGGTAGATAATTTAAAAAATGCTTTAAATGAACCTATGTTCACAAATTTGTACAAATTAGCAGCGCATGTATTTACTATACCTCACAGCAGCGCGTGTGCTGAAATAATTTTTTCTTAGTTAGGACTTATGAAAAATAAATTAACCAATAGGTTAAAAGTAGAAACTTGTGACTCAATGTTATCAGGTCTAAATTTGATAGATTCCGAAATAGAAGAATGGATTCCAAGGCTGTGAACTTGTACAAAAATATAGAAATGAAGTTTCAAATAAATAATATGTATATTTAATATGTATATACAAACAATATTAAAAAAAGTATGTAAACTAATTTGTTCATAATCAGTTATTTAATTCGTTTACCTGTGCAGAAAAAACAAACAAAAATCAATGAATTTATTAAATAAAATTGAATTTCAGGACCTACAATGTTTTTAAATTGCAATTTTTTTTTTAACTAATATTGCATTATTTTTCCATTACTCTACAATTGAGGGGGTTAATGCCAAAGTGGGCCATCCCACATTTTTGAAAAAAACGGGTTAACACGTGTTTCGGAAACACTGTGTCCACCTTTTAAATCCCATATTAGTCTTCGATTAGTTTATACAATTTGCAAGAGATGGCAGCACAAAGAAATTTTGGGCCAGATCATTTCAGATGTGAAGTGCTGTTGCCAGACTGGACCATGTGTCATAGACCACTTTGGCAACCATAATAACCTGTAACATCACTTTGCTTTCTGCAGCTGTGTGTGATAGTTGTTTAAAATTTTTGCAAAAGTACAAATTTACAAAAAGTGTAATCCATCTAATTGTTTCACAGTGTGTATAATTACATTAATGTTTATTAAAAAGACGTTATATGGATAATAATATGGCTGGTGATGAGAAAATGTTATGGAATGGTAAGTAAACAAAGTTTGTTAATTCAGTTCCATATTTTATTTTGTATATTCGACCTTTCCGGTTTAAGGTCATTGTTGTTCCTTTTGCTGGAATCAGCGATTTACAGAAAGCAACAAGTTCCATTGATTCGGTTTGGTTGCAGGCATACTGGACTAGTGTTTCAAGGCCACGAAACGGAATCAATATTTTTAAATTTAAATTGTATTCCTTGTCTTATAAATCGTTGATTCCAGCAAAGGCCAATGACCTTGATCAATGACTTTGACCAATTACCTTGAGTCTGAATAATACAAATTCTTGATATTTTTGACTCCATTATTTAATAGACTTGAGTGAGTCTGACTTTTCTGCATCATTTTCTGAGTATGAACCAAATGTAAGATCAGAAATAGAATCAAGTGATGACGGTGTTCGGGAGTGTGAAGGTAATGAAATTATAACGGGAGTTGCTTCCGTCCAAGGTGTTGATGACAATAATTTATCTGAAGTCGACAATTCCGAAGTAAGCGAAAATCAATCGGAAACAAATCAAAGAAAGAGAAAACGGGAGCGAAAACCAGAAAATTGGAAAAAAAATATTCGCAAGAGAAATAGAATTCAAGGAAAGTCATATAGAAATTGTAGAGACATACTTGTGCCTGAAAAACTATTCTGCTACGAACAATCATGCTGCAGTAAAAACTGTTTTGGAAAATTCAATTAGGACGAACAACGAAAATTGTTTGAAAATTTTCATTCAATGGAAAATTTTAATGAACAAAATGCTTTCATATTTTCTCAAGTTAAAGTAAGTATGTTATCAAAAAGTTTTGGTATTTTGCTTAAAACTTTTGCATTTAAGGTAAGTGATGTTCAACGACGGTATGCTTCTTCTTCAACTAGCGGTATGACAAAGATGAATTCGAGAACTTACCAATTACCTGTGCAAGGCCGTGATACAAAGTTGTGCAAGAAGCTATTTTTGAAAGTTCTTAGGATCTCTAAGGGGAGGTTGGATTGAGTGCTGAAAAAAAAATTGATTGTGCTCCCCCCAAGGATCAAAGAGGACGGCATATCCCTGCAAATAAAACTCCCACAACAAAAGTAGATGAAGTTTGCTCTTTCATTCAGACATTTCCTCAATACGAGTCTCATTATACAAGAAACACGAACACCAGAAAATATTTGACTCCTGACATAAATATAAAAATAATGTATAATGAATATAAAAACAAACATACCGATGCTGTATCAGAGCCTATTTTTCGGAAGATTTTTTGTACAAAGTAAGTTTCATATAACATATTCTTTATCTGGCTCCAGAATTGTGAAAGGGTTTGGCTTTCGTACGCTTTTATTCCAATAATATTAAGTACGTTTGTGCTATATTTTATAGGTTCAATTTGCACTTTCATCAACCAATCACAGATTCTTGTAAAAGCTGTGATTCTTTAACTGTTCAAAGCAAACATGAGATTGATGACGTAAACGGCTCGAAATCAAATGAAAATGGATGCGGAAGCGAAAGAGGACGACACAACAGTTTTTGCATTTGATCTAATGAAGACGTTGCCCATACCAGTGCTGTCCACTGGAATAACATACTATAAGAGACAGCTATGGACGTATTGCTTGGTACGTAGAAAGGGTGCAACCGTTAATAAAATGGTAGCATTATTTGCCCGGTGCTTGCTTATTTTAACCGTCTCTTTCTTTTCAGGCGTTCACAACTTGAGAACTGGAACAGCTGTTATGTACGTTTGGGATGAGTCCAAGGCGTCTAGAGATCCCGAAGAAATAGGATCCTATCTTTTGCATTATTTCAAAAAATATGTTGCCACCAAAAATGTTATAATGTACTCTGACGCATGTGGCGGACAGAATAGAAATATTAAAATGGCACTGTTTTGTCAATACGTGGTCCAGTGAGAACACTTCGACATAACTAGAATCAGACATAATTTCTTGGTTAGCGGACATTCGTTCCTACCTTGCGATTCTGATTTTGGAGTTATTGAGAAAAACAAACGATATAACCCCAATATTTTTGTCCCTAGTGATTGGATAGGTGTCATAAGAACGGCAAAAAAAAAAAAAGAAAACCTTTCGTTGTAGAGGATATGACATCAGAAAATTTGTTTTCTATCAAAGATTTTATGAAACAATATGTGACGAATAGAAAAGTGAACACATCGAACAACAAAGTTGAATGGCTTAAAATACTTTGCTTAAACCATGATATAGATCAGCCGTTTGTTCTCAGTACTCATATGTTTATAACGACGATGTTAACACTTTTGAGTCGGTGGATATCGGAAGAAGAAGTAAGACCTCATCCATTCCTGACAAGCTACCGATTCTATATAAACATGGCCACGAAATAAGTATGGAAAAGAAAAAAGATTTAATAACATTGAAGGAGTTTATCCCTCCAATTTTTCGTACTTTTTATACTTCACTAAAGTGTTCTATGAGAGGAAGTTATACTATTTATATCGCAGAAGACGATCAGGAGGGCACAGATTAAGCTTCATTTTTTTATTTGTACTTTAGTTTTATTTGTAATAAAAAATTAAAAAATAAACTTTTTTTAAAAAATACAGTTCTAAACTGGGCCATTTACATTTTACAGCATTTTTATTAAAAACCAAAATGGGCCAAGCCAAAAAAAAAAAAAAAAACAAAATCACACGAAGTAAAGCAAAAAAAACATGTTTGTTTCAAACTAAAGATATTATGTAACTCTGTGATGCAAAAAACAGTTAAATTACTCAGACACTTTGTGAATTACAAACTACTATTGGTGTTGTTTAAACTAAAAACCACATTATCTTAATTCAATCGCAATGTGGGATGGCCCACTTTGGCATTAACCACCTCAATTATGATTACCAAAATATAATATTAACAATAAAATTTCTGAATTATCAAAAAATTGCAATCAAAAACATTGGAGATCCGGAAATTCAATTTTCTTTAATAAATTCATTGATTTTCGTTTGTTTTACTGCGCAGGTAAACGACGTATTAAATAACTGATTAAGGACAATTAGGTTATTGTTAAAAAAAAAACTCGAAAATTGAATATAATTTATTTATTTGTATTTTTAAAATTAAAAAAAAATATATGTCTAAAAATAATTTAATTTTCAAGTTTGGCTCTCATATTACATAAATTTGTAAGTCAATGTTGACGATATTAGGCGTAACAGCCTAATTCTTATCTTAATATGTGATTTTACTTTGTTTAAATCATCGTTTTCATTTTAAAGATATGTATATATATTTTAATGAGTGTAAATTCAATTTTTTAATATATCCAACTTTTTTTTTTTTAGTTGACTGTATGTGTGTACATAAAAAATTTATATTAAAATGATAAACATTATAATGGACAAAACTTTTTTATAATGAATTGTTATTTAGTTAATTTGTTTTTTGTTGTTAATTTATGTTATTTTTGTTTTTTGTTTGAAAAAAAATTTGTAAAAAAATGTGTGTGCCTTTTTTTTAAAAAAAATGACTTTTTCTGAGACTTTTTTTGAAAAATAGACTTTTTTGCCACTTTCTCAAAATACTCAACGGTAACCCTGTGTCCCATTCTACCGGTATGAATACAGGCTATAAAACACTTTTCTAAAAACTTATTTTGTTTGGGTATAATGACTTAGTGATGCTGTCACTTGTACTTGACCTAGACCCATCTTTTACTATACCGATCGACTCAGAATCACTTTCTGATTAAGCGATGTCCGTCCGTCCGTTCGTCCATCCGTCTGTGTGTCCATGGAAACCTTGTATTCAAACTACAGGTCGCAAATATGAATATGTTTTGATGAAATTTAGTATATAAGCTTATATCGGCTATAAAATGAACGCTGTTGAAATTGGTGAAATTCAATCCATGTTCAGACCTAGTCCCCACACAAATGACCCCTATGAAATCGACATAAATTGCCATAAGATCCAACTTTTCATATTGATCTCACTCAGATTGGGTTTGTATGTGTTTATTATATCCATTACTTAGTTGTCCAAAAATTATACCTATAGGACAATTCTTAGTCATAGGTCCCATATGGAGCTGCTTCCCGATCTTCACTTAAATCTATCAAAAAACAAAAAATATTGGACAGATTTTTTTCAAATTTGGTTTGTATATATACTTTTTAAATATAAGTTAACTTACCAAATATGGTCGGAATCGGTCCATTTTTCGACCCAGTCCCCATATAAATATAGCACCCGATATGAACTTTTTCATATCTGCAGCAAAAAAAAAAATTAATAATAATGCCACTGAAATTTGGGTTATGCTTATTTTCTACATGCAGTTAGCTGGACTGAAGAATTAGAATTTCTTAACCATGATATAGGGTATTGTATATTCGGTATAGACCGACAATAATTTTCTTACTTGTTTTTTTTTTTTTTTTTTTTATTATTATTTGAGTCCTATCAGATGAATATTACAAAAAGTAATGCAATTTTTTTAAAGATGGTTGGGATCTAATGGGTTAAGAACACTTAAGACTATTAGAAAAGTATAATCTGGTCGTAAGGCTTGGAGATTTATCACATTTTGTGGACCTGTGGGTGGCCCTTAATAAAGAAAGTGTTCAAACTCTCAGTCTCATCCCTTAGAAATATGCGTATAGAAAAGAAAAAAAAAACTGAGAAATACAAAGTTTTGGGTCAATCAAAAAAAAAAAAAAACATATAGAGGTGCCTCAACGCGGCTGAAAACTTCAAATGTGTTTATATGGGGAAAATATGACCTTAATTTTTTCGACTTCAGTACTAAATTATCGCTTTAAAAGGATATATATAACTTCAAAATCGAATAAAAACTCGCAAAGAACTAAGAAAAGCCCCATACCACTTTTGTGCAATAAAAAAATATGTCGTTAAATAAACTAGATGAAACCCTAACTATGGCCTGGGAAATAAAATTGTGCTATATTTTACCGAATTTTATGATTTGATGATTATGATGATTTTATAATTTGACATCATTAACCCATTTGGACTTGACCCCAAGCTAGTATAGCACGATTAAGTCAAAAAATTCAAATATATTGCAATATTTTTCGATTGACACAAAACTTTGCGTATCTCATTTTTTTTCGAATATTTCTAGGGGACGAGACTTTAAATTCTAACATTTTTCCCCCTCCATATAATGTGTATATTTGATTTGTTGTACAAAATCCTACAATGATTTGCACATATAAAATTTTAAACAAAAAAATTTGATAATTCAAATTTTTTTAAGTGACAAATATTTTCGTAAACCATTAGAAACTTTTCGTTAATTCTACAGATAGATTTCGATAAATTTCAAATGAATGGCATATACCCAGTAATAGACTCCAATTAGAAAAACTCGATTAAAAATAACATTTTAATATATCAACAACATCTGTTAAATATAACACTTGCAATATCTGTTGCCAACATTACACCGAAAAGTGGTGAATTTTTAAAAAAACTTAACATGAATACTCTTGTTTCACATACCACTTTGTTCGAGAATAACTGTTACTTACAGACTGTTAATTGTTTTATTTATTTTTTTACCAAACCATCCCTGAAAACGAAATAAAAACAATTCGTAAGAAACTCCTTTAATCCTGCATGAAATAAAACCGAAACTTAACATTTCGTATAAGATTCATTCATATTGTTGGTTGACAAGTGAAATTGAAACACAATTTATTACATCGCCATATAACACTTGTTCAGTTTCGTGTTTATTGTGCGCTCGTATGGATGTGATAAAACGGATAAAACGGGCGCGTTTCTTGAAAAACACACAACGTGAGTGTTGAATTAAAAAAAAAGAAAAGAAAAAAAGAAATACCTATAAAATGAAACATAAAAAATACCGTTAAAGTTTAACAACAAAAATATATTTTTGAATTAATTCAGATATTTCAAAAAATATAAAGAAAATTTAAAATGAGAGAAACATTTTAAATTGTGAAAATTAAAGTGAAAATTATGAAAATAAAATGTTAAATAAATAAATAAATAACAACTAAATTGTAATTAAAAAAAAAATTATATTTTTAACGGAATTTATATTTAATTTCAACAAAAAATTATGGTAATTTATTTCATTGAAGAAAAAAATATTTTATTTATTAAAAAAAAAAAAAATTTCAAAAAGTATTAATTTTATTATTTTAAATAAAAACTGAAAAAAAAAATAAATCCAAATCCCTTTTTTTCCTGTTAAAAAAAATTTAATTCAATTTAAAAGTCATTTCAATGTTTAATTACTCATACTTTCATAACAATCTCTGTGTAAAATACAACATAATCCGATCAGAAGTGTGGTAACGCAATTAAACATTTTTAAAATTAAATCTATAGCAAAAAAAAGAGCTTTGCGAATATTAAAAACCCTCTTTTAGGTAATACAAAACAAACAAACGCAAAAATTTAAAATTTTTACACAAAAAAAAAAAAAAAATAAATGAAAAAATTATACCATTCGCGCGCTGTTTCATATAAAATTTTTCATAATAACTACCAACTAAATGTACTTACTGCATTTACATTTACCTATGCCAACCCCAAGGCCAACAACTGAGTTAATGTAGTGATTTTAAACGTCTACCATGTACAACATATTTTTTTTCTATTTTAGCTGAAAATTATTTCCGTTTGTAAATTATGCGGGAAAATTAAATTTGTTCTGTGTTTCCTTTATAACTAGATTGTGTTTTCCTCAAATGTTTGTTATGGCAGTGTCTTTCTTACTCTTTCATAGAATACTGGCAACAAAAAAAAGAAAATTCATGCAAATTACTCCCGAATAAAAATACATAAAAAAAAAGCAAAAGCAACTCTTTAACTACAACAACATGGTGTGTGGGTGTTATGTAGTGAGAAGTGTAAATAAAATAAATTAATTACTTTATTAATAAACACATTACAAATGATCTTTATTATGGCAAACTAATATAATTTGCCCCCTCGTTCGTTCATATAAAATATGCTAATTTTGTCTATTTGGAAAATTAAATTTGAGTTTGTGTTTCTTTATGTGTGTGTCGTATCATAAAAAAGGATTATTATGGAAATGCTGTTAGACAAATTGCTTTCAAAACTGTCTTAATTTAAAAACAGGAAATTTATAATTTGCAGAGCATGGATTATATTTGTCAAACACATAATTACAAAGATGAAAAACAATATTTATATAAATTTATACAAATTTATTTAGCAATTTAAATTAATATTCGATTTTAATCGGGTCCTGGAAACTTTCAATTATCAGCAAAACACTCTAAACAACTTTGCCAGTTTTGGCTTTACAAAACTTTTAGCTGTTAATTAAAATTGGCAGCACTAACATTGAATCATTGAATTAGAAACGTTGCTAACATTTAAAAATAGAGCTTTATTAACAAAATTAGCAGTTTTTAACTAATTTTTTAGTTTTTACTTTATCTCATTTAAGGTGTTTAGCTATTAAGGATTCACAAAGCATTTTACTTATATTTCCTTCAAAATAACTGACTTGCCAAACTATATTACTTTTTGTTTTGTAATTGCTTTGCCGGCGATTTTAAAACAATTCCCTGGGCCTTGTTTGTTACAGCAGTACTGTGCCAACGCTATCAAAAGAACGGGTCCTGACTTGTACAAGTAGGGTTATAACTTTTTTTGGACGTCATTCTCCCGAGGGCCTATCTTATGGCGAATATTGTATTGATGGTAAAAAAATGTTACGGTAGCTACCTTTTTGTTGACTCTTGGTCCTTTAACAATTTTGTTGCTTTAGGTGGGTCGAGCTTGGAATGTTGAAAAGCGGCTTAGCTCGCTGGATTGGGAGGGTTCTTGACCTTTCTAAAGCACTCACTACCAACAGAAAAAAATTCATTCCAAGACTGTTATGAATAATTAATTAAGTTAAAAAACGTAATTTATAAAAAAAAACTAGTACGATTTTTAATATTTTACTGTTTCGCGATTGATGTTCATATCGCAAGGCCTACACTTGTTAAATTAAAATCCAATTTATCGCTCCTTTTCTCGCCATCCATATTACCTTGCAATCCTTTATTCCCAATTAAAAAAAATCTATCTTTTCATTTTAAAAATTTTACGCTTCTTTATTTAAAAAAAAATCGTATCAATAAAATTCATATTAGAAAAAAACTTTTTATATATTGTAAGGATTTTAGGAATTCTTATTGGAGAGTTTAGAAATATGTTAGATATTTTTAAAACAAATAACTGACTTACATTATTGGAGCCGTTGAAATTTATAGGTGTGTTTTCTTTGTTTGTTTCTAATTCAGTTCCTGGTGCTACGTTATACTCCAACGATGCATTGAGCTCAATCCATACGTGATTTGTGTATAAAATGATCTACAAAATTTAGAAAAGTTCATTAAATATTGTGCATATAAAATAAAAAAATTTGCCATTTGTACTGTTAAAAACACAAAATCCCTAAAATGACTTACAAGGCTTTACAATATACTTTCAACAATACCAAAACGACAGATGTAATAAGAAAAGATGTTTAAAACTCAATACTTATTAAAATATTTATAATTTTATGATTTTACAAAAAAAAAAAAAAAAAAAAAAACTGCAAATAATATCAATATATTCAAAGCTTCCTAAAAAAATTACTTATTTGAAGTTTATGTGCTCATATTTATTTAAAGTATATATTCATAACATATTAATCTATAAAACTGTAAGGTTGTAACCAATAATTAGTTTTCGATTGAATTAGATTTTCAGATAAAAATTTTTGATTTCATTATCCATGGAAATACTAGGAATATTTTGTAAAATACTACAATTAATGTTTTCTAAACTAGTAACTTGTAAAAAGAGGGAATTAATAATTATATACATAATTTATATCTAGCGATATATATTTTTTTTTTTGAAATGAGAGATTTGATAATTGAACTGGTTTCGTTCATTTACAAAGAATATTGATGACGTCACTGCATTAAACTGTCTTTGAGTACAGCTTCATCTCAAAAAAAAAAAAAAAAAAAAACACATTATTTAAAGTAATGTAAATGCACTATGGGCTTAATGCATGAAATATTCACAATTTTATATAATTTAATTAAATTTTATTTTACATATATTAATTATTCTTAATAGATTAATTTTTGGTTTATAAATAAATCCTTTTTGATGTGTAAACATCTATACGTGCAGGGGGGTAAATTTCTATTTGACAATACAATCACAAAAACAGTGTAACACGTAATAGGTGAGAGCTGACACATAACGCTGTGTGACTTATGATTGTATTGGTGAAAAAATTTATGATATAACATTGTTTTTTTATGCCAATTTTTTAAAAGCGTCATCTATGTATCACTTATATACGTTTATATTGGGATATTTTTAACGTTTTACAGCTTTCTGTTTGATTTTAAAAAATGACATAAAAAAATCTTTAATTACTAGATGTTTACACATCTTTCCTGTGATCGGACTCACATTTTTTTTTTATAATTTTATGACTATTCTTACTCCCTTGTTGATTGTATTTACCTTTAGAGTGCAAGGTTGGTATAGATGAAATTCCGAGTGCTGTTACATATTTCCTCGCTTTTGGTGGTTGTGTTGTAAAGATGCATTATAAATTTAGGCTATGATACCTAATTCCTAGGTTAAATGGATTTTTTTTTGTGAAGCCACGAAGCATGAACGGAAGATTCCACGTTGCAATTTGGAGCCTATGGGTGCTCTGGTAATATATCTCATATGAATTTTGGTATAATTTATTTGTTTGTTTTTTTTTTTTTACTTTCCACAAAAAATATTAGGAAGGTTGAATTTTTACAATATTTTACTTAAAAAAAAGCGATAGTATTCTTTATTTAATTTTAAATAACTTGCGATCCAACTCGATTGATAAGTTTGATTATCAATTTACCACACAATCTGGACTTCTTGTCTGCAGTCACCACCAAACAAAAAAACCGGAAATCTTTATTAAATAATGAATCCTCTGTCTCTTGACAGTTTCTTTTCGTTAAAAGCTTTCACAAAACTACAATACCGAACATTTCTCTCTGGGTTAAATCAGACTTGCGACAATTGCAACTAGGAAGTTTTTTTTTTTTTTTTTTAAGTAAGCTTTCAAAACTACTCATTTTGGCAGAAACTACTAAGTCTCCCATTTTCTTTTTTTTTTCTCAATTAGGTTAAATTCATCGCATGTTACAAAATTATTATCAACCATGAATAAAAATATATACTGTATAAACAAAATAGATTGTAACTGTTAAAACCAAATTGAACAAGTAAGAAAATTATAGTCGGTCTAGACCGACTATACGATACCCTATACCATGCGTTTAGAAACCCTATCTCTTACGCCCAACTAACTGGACATTGAAAATAAGCAGAAACCAAATTTGAGTGGGATTTTTATTAACTTTTTTGGCTGCAGATATGAAAAAGTTCATATCGGATGCTATATCTATAAAGGGACTAGGTCCAAAAATGGACCGATCCTGATCATGTTTGGTAAAGTCTCTTGTATTTTGCAAAAATATGTACAAACAAAATTTGAGAAGAATCAGTGCAATATTTTTGTTTTTAATAGATTTAAGTGAAGATCAGGAAGCAGCTCTATATGGTGTCAAAGGTATCATTTTTGGACTACTCATTAGTGGATGTAATGAACGCATACAAACCCAATTTGAGTAACATATATATGACAATTTGGATCTTATGGCAATTTATGTCGATTTCATATGTGTAATTTGTATGGGGGCTAGGTCTGATCATGGACCGATTCTCACCAATTTCAATAGCGTTCATCCCACGGCCGATGAAAGCTTATATACCAAATTTCATCAAAATATATTCATATTTGCGATCTGCAGTTTGATTACAAGCTTTACATGGACACACAGACGGACGGACGGACGGACGGACGGACATTGTTAAATCAATTCAGAAAGTGATTCTGATTCGATCGGTATAATTAAAGATGGGTCTAGGTCAAATATTTTTGGTTGTTACAAACAGCAGCACAAAGTCATTATACCCAAACCACATAGTGGTATAGGGTATAAAAAACAATTTCAGTTCAATTTGGTAAAAAAAAACCTACGCACCGACAACGATTTATAAAATGACTTTAATAATTTTTTTGAGTTATCTTTTAAATAGCAAATTTTTTAAAATATGGTTAATACATAAACAAGTGTGTAAACAAATAATAACAATAAATTATTATAACTAGGCATTGAAAAAAAAAACTTTAAGTTCAGAGTACGCGATATATATCTTGTACTATTTTTATTCCACGTTCCGCACATATATTACTGCGTTGTTGGTTTGGAATTGTAGATGGTATAGGTGCTCAATGTCTGAGGAAACATTCGTGAGCTTTCGTAAAATTTATTAATGACTTGTTTAACTGTTCAAAATCATTTTCATGGACACAGTGGTCCGAAAACCAGATTTGAAACCATGCATCAGCAATGAAATCACATATAGGTTGTAAAAGTTTTGGTAACTGGGAACAAGAATTAATGCTAAAATAGCAAATATTGCTCTCGAATTCCACCTTGCATTACTAACCGATGATAACGTTTTAAATTTAATAAATGGGAGTATTCCGTTGATTTTAGTACAATTTTCAAAAAAAACATGTACTGATTCTTAAGTCTATATCTTGTGCACTATTCGAAACATTGCTTGTCTTTCTTCGGCGAATTTTTAGCTCTTAATCAGATCTAAAAAATTTACCTAGAGATAAAATCAAAAAAACAACAACATCTAACTCAAAACAACAAAACTGTCAAAAAATCGTAAAATTTCGTCATAGATTTTTATTTTGATAGAAAATATAAGGACACTTCAAATATTTTAAAATAGATACTTTGAAAAATTGATGACTTTGAACATAAGGAATAAAAAATAAGGACACTTCAAATCTTTTTAATTATATATTGAACTGAAAACATGTTTCCGACCGTTTCGCTAGCTTTATTTTCGTATGAAAATACTTTATGGCTAGACCAGCATACTTCCCCAATCATCACATCTATTTTTTTCTCTTTGAACCGCTTTTCCATCTGTATGGTTACTTGGTGGAAGCGCTTACCTTGCTCATCAGATTCTGGTGGCAATTGTTTTTTGAACTCTGCCGAAATTCTTTAAAAAGTGAAATTTTAATGTCATGGTTACACCGATTGCTTGAAGTGACTTAAGCATATTTTTTTCCTAAAACTTTCCATTCTTCGACTCCATTTTTTCCAAGACTCTTTCTATAACTGCCTTAAGTGTGTCCCAAGCAATTAAGTCGTTTCCGTGGAAAACCGTATTGAAATGTTCACTTTTTAGCAACTTTCGATTGTCTGGTCCATTCAGTACACCTGTTTTAAGCAAAAAAAAAAAAAAAATGCACGAAAAATATTTTTTTGATCACTGAGTCTTGGAAAAATTTTCTTAAGGCAGTGAAATACGTTGTCCTTATTTTTCGCTACCGTCTCTATAAACTTCTTCGTTATGCCCAAGTTAATATGCAGCGGTGGCAACAAAATGTCACTTTTATTTTTTATAAGTGGCTCTGCTGTCATGTCTAAAGTGGCACCTATTACTCCCGACTTTCGTTTTTCCCAAGTGTGCGAGTAGTGATCGACTTTTGCTCGTGTGTCACAGCGGCACAGAAAGCAATAATACTTTGGCCATCCACCCTTTATGCCTTGCCAAATATTGACAACTTTAAGGTCGCAACAGATTTTCCATAAATAAGCTCCGTATTTAAGGTCTCTTAGCAAAATTTACATTGCTGCATAGCATTCCTTTAAGTCTGTGCTAAATGCTTAAGGTATTGAGGGCTTCAGGTTCATTTTAAGCAGTAACACTGCTTTTAGGCTAGTGCCTGAGCTATCGATGAGCAGGCGCCAACCTTCAGCGATATATTCTAATCCCATTTCATTGGCTAATCCTTTTATGTTGATGCAGTAGGTGTAAGAGTTTTCGTCGTTAACACTGTAAAACTTTTGACGGTGTTTACTCGGTGCATATGTCGCTGCGACATGTCTTCAATAAAAAACTCAAAGGGCCCCAAACATTTTCATTATTTATTTCTATTTTGTATCTATTTCATTTAAAAAAGCATAGAATTTTTAATTTCGATAAACATAAAGTGATTTCTTGGTCCTTTATTGAATTTTTAATGACTTTGTGGGGCTATAACTACGTGTAGGAGTCAACAAATGAAATCGGCTTGTTAGGAAGAGTTATTTGTTTTACTTTTGGCTATCTTTTTGTCATATATTCTCTGGTCGAGTTCGTAGCAATTTCTGAAATAAGTGTGAAATACCTTAGAAAAATATGACGAAATTTTACGTTTTTGACAGTTTTTTCTTTTTTGAGTAAGATGTTGTTGTTTTTTGGATTTTATCTCTAGGCAAAATTTTTAGATCTAATTAGGAGGTAAAAATTTGCTGAAGAGAGAAAAGCAATATTTCAAATAGTTCACGAGATATAGACAAGAATCTGTACATGTTTTTTGAAAAATGTACTAAAATCCTCCTCCCAGTCGAAAACTTCA
This sequence comes from Cordilura impudica, assembly GCA_963682025.1. Lineage (NCBI taxonomy): Eukaryota > Metazoa > Arthropoda > Insecta > Diptera > Scathophagidae > Cordilura > Cordilura impudica. The sequence goes on from OY821517.1 coordinate 44,133,341, forward strand.
AAAATTAATTTCAAAAAACCTTAGCTAATAATTCAAAACCCAGCTAGGGTTTTTATTTTACTATCATAAGTTTTCAGATTTTGGGGGTCTCAATTGGTTCAAGATTTTGAAGTTGAAGATGTGCTACTGTATTATCATTCTGATAGACGTCCATAAATTAAATTTATTTAAAGTGTCCCTGATGCCGTTGTATATTGTAAGTGATTTCCCATTATCAAGAACTAGTACTGCTAAGTTTATGTCTGTCTGTTCATTTTTAATTATTACTACTTGAGTTTCTTTTTTTTTCAATTTTCTTGCCATCAAAATGCAAGCACCACTCTTTATCTTTTAATGTTTGTATATAAAACTGCTCTCTTTGCTCAGATGATTTTATTACATCCTTATATATTCCAGCCTGTGATAGCGTAGGTACAGCTATTCCAGACTTTGACAAATTTTGATAAATTTTTGATGCTTTGTTTGTACTAACTTTTACATCAGTAACTAAGTTTACAGCTGGTTCTATTGACAGTTTAGTTGGTCTATGTCTTACTGTTGGCGTGTAACTATCGTCAGTTTCATCATCAGCATCTTGATCACTATCGAATTTTGACGAAGAATTTGAATCGGAGGATATATCTTCAATAATTTCTGATTCAAATTTTAAATCAATTGCTTTGTTAGTAATATTAAATTGTTTTTCAAATGTAATACCTTTAGGACGTTTTAACATCTTCTTATAATATTTAACTAAGACTTCAATTTTATGTTTAACTCCATCGTGACGAATTGTTTTCAGTTTAAGCTGCTGGCATAGATATAAAAGCTCATCAGCTATAATTACATACCTTTTATTTTTACTCTTTTCAAAACTGACCAACGCATTAAATCTTCCTACAACAGCTTCTTCCTTTGGAATTCTGTTTAAGTCATGTAATGGTATATCAACGACAGTTATATCTCTACAGTTTTTAACAACGTCATAAAATTAAGTTAAGTTTTTGGTCCAAATTTTGCCACTTTTTTCAACACTTATTTTGCTTTCCTCTAATTCATTTTGAACAAAACGATTTTATTTTATTTTATTTATTTTTTTTTGCAATCAATATAGGAAACTGGCAAGAATTGTAATGAATTTCGATTAAAATATTACATTATTTCAATAAACAAAAATACCCGTTTGTAACGTAGTGTTAATAAAAACTTCAATGTGTTTGGTGCGTAAACTTTTTTAACGATCGCGAAAAAAATAAAAACGCAGTTCTTAATATTTTTCCAAGCCCTATACGATTTTGCCGCGGGAGATTTGATATTTGAAAAAACTGCAAAAAGTTATATTCCTAATGTACAGTGCGTTCATAATTGATAGCACATTTGTTAATATGTGAATCAATGTTATATAAAATTTGAACTATGCATGCTATTATAATTATTATTTCTTTGCAAGACTTACATTAATATGATTTCTTTCCCAAAATAAAGCTATATTACCCAAAACTCCCATTTATTAGAAATACCGTTATTAAATTCCCTTACATCCCAATACTTAGCACATTAAAGCGTTCAAATAGTATAGCACAAATGCAACAACATCTTTGATTAACAAAAATAATTAATTAATTCCTTTATTTATTTAATAAAAATAACAAAAATAATAAAAATAACATCATCTTAATAATTAATAACACCACCTTTTTCTTTAATGAAATCAAATATTATATTTTTCTAGAAGTTATTAAAAATAAAAAAACCTTGATTAAGTGCTTCCCATTCATTGAAAATTGAAATTTTTACTTCATTTACATTCATGTATTGACGATTGTCAGCATAAATTCGCCTGACGAGAATTCCCCATATGTTTTCTATGGGGTTCATATCAGGAGAGCCAGCAGGCCATTCCAAAACATCGACATTATTCGAGCTTAACCATTCTTTTGTGAATTTTCTGGCGTGACAGGCTGCATTGTCTTGCTGAAAAATAAATAGTTTTTTCTGTATTGGCATGTAGAAATGGCAACAAACTGCATTGAAGCAATTCACAATATTTTCGCTGTTCATTTTGGTGGGCACGATTTGCAACTCCAGAAAACAATCTTCAGTAAACACACCCCAAATCATAAAAGAACCGCCACGAAAGTTTCTTCGAGAGAAACATTGGGGTTCTTTTCGTAAGTCACGCCAGTAACTAAAACTCCCATCAGGACCATCCAAATTTTTTTTTGTTCATCTGAAAAAATTAACTTTTAAAAGGAAACAAATTAATTTATTATTTTCTAACGTAACATTAAACAACTTACATTTGACCAATTTGTACCCATATTATTTTTGCAAAACTCCAAACGTGCATTAATATGACGTGCATTATTTCAAAAGACGAGGAATTTCCTTCATTCTTTGTCTCCGAATATGTTTGGAAGGTTTAAGAGCATTGCAAATGGTAGTTTTGCCTACTTTGTTGGAAACGCATCCAGCAAATTGGGCACAGCTTTTGGTGCTGTTGCTTGCTGTGTTCAAAATAAGTCGGCGCTCGCTTTCATTCAACTTATTTTTTCTACCACTGCTTTTATTTTGCCATAATTTTCAATATTTTTCAAATAATTATATAATTTCTGCTTTTGATACAAAATTAAAATTTGACCTTTTCAAATTCACTTAACACTTTTCGTCGTGGCATTTTGCTTATTAGATACTAATGTTTTTAATAAAATTAAATAGAATATGTTTTACTAAAACGGTTATTTTTGTCAAACAAAGACTTGGTTGCATTTGTGCTATACTATTTGAACACTTTAATATGGTAACTATTGGGATGTAATAGATTTTAATAACGGTATTTCTTATTAATGGAAGATTTGTGTAATATAAGTTTAGTTTTGGAAAGAGAACATACACGTTTCACAAAGAAATGATAATTATAGTATGCATAGTTAAAATTTTATATAACATTGATTCACAGATTACTAAATGTGCTATCATTTATGAACGCACTGTATTGTTTTTATTTGACAATGAGCCAATAATAATTTGTATATTTTTCCAAAGCTTGTTGGCAATTTCAGTTCAACATAATGAACCTACGGATGGTAGCAATTATTTATTTTTTTTTTTATTTTTAATTTTTAAAACAAAAATCTTTTTTTTTATTTTTTTGGTAACTATTTGATGAAACTTCTCTTTTCATTTTTTGATTATTTCTGTGCCTGAGATTAACCGCCTGAGTCAAAAATCATGCTTTCAGGAAAAATAACGGTCTATAAAAATGTAATGGGGCTTTATTACGACTTAGGTCAGTATGTTTTCGTCAACAAATTTTTAAAAAACAATGTTAGAGAAATGGGGATTTTACGTAAATATACAGCGTTGTTAGTAGAATATGATGGCACACATAATTCAAATCGTTCTTAAGTCGACTTAGGCGGTCATCGCTGGTGACCACAGATTTATTCAATTTTTTTTAAAACAAAATAGAACTCTGTTAAAATGGTTTCATGGCACTGACGTGCTATATTAAATAGTAAGATCGAAAAAAATCTTAGCGCACGTTTTTTGTGAAGTTATTAAAAAAAAAAAATATGTCAGTTATTATGCATAATTAATTTTTGGTAGTCTGATTAAAATGAGTGATAAATTAGAAATGCGTGCTAAAATTATGAAATATTTTCAACAAAATCCAGAAAATTTGTCGTACAAGGAATCAAAGGTCAGCCGCTGAAGAGTTAAGAGTTTATAAAGTGCTTCGGGAGAATCTGATAATTGATAGAAAATCTGGTTCGAAAAGAGAGGAAGGTCCACATGATGTTTGTAAAGCCAATAAAATAGAAAGCATATTGAAAACAGCTTCCAACACATCCAATAGAAAAGCATCCGACAGGAACGCTGCAAGAAATTTAGCAGCCAAAAACTGAAATACTTTTTCATAAAAAAAACTCCTGCTGCATAAGCTTTCGGGTCAAAATTCGTGTGTTGCTAATGCTCGAGGAAATTTTTATACCCTATACCACCATGTGGTTTGGGTATTATGACTTTGTGCTGCTGTTTGTAACACCCAAAAATATTTGACCTAGACCCATCTTTTGTTATACCGATCGACTCAGAATCACTTTCTGAGTCGATTTAACTATGTCCGTCCGTCTGTGTGTCCATGTAAACCTTGTAATCAAACTACAGGTCGCAAATATGAATATATTTTGATGAAATTTGGTATATAAGCTTTTATCGGCCATCTCATCTCAGTCAAATTGGGTTTGTATGTGTTTATTATATCCATTAATCAGTAGTCCAAAAAATAATGTCCATTGGACAATTCGTAGTCATATGCCCCATATAGAGCTGCTTCCCCATCTTCACTTAAATCTATCAAAAAACAAAAATATTGCACAGATTTTTCTCAAATTTGGTTTGTGTAAATTTTTTCAAAATATAAGTGGCCTTACCAAATATGGTCAAGATCGGTCCATTTTTGACCTAGTCCCCATATAAATATAGCACCCGATATGAACGTTTTCATATCTGCAGCCAAAAAAATTAATAACAATGCCACTCAAATTTGGTTTATGCTTATTTTCTATATCAGATTAGTTGGACCGAAGAGATAGGGTCTCTAGGCCATGGTATAGGGTATCGTGTAGTCGGTCTAGACCGACTATAATTTTCTTACCTATTTTTTATTTATTTAATAGATATTTTTAAAACAAAAAAATATAGTTTTAAAAATAAAATATTAAGTTTTGTAAACTCTTTCGTTATATTGCATCCATATGAATACATTTAACTTTGGAGGGCTTTTACAATCTTCACGTGAAAGATCCTATTAAGATTTCAATTGATTATAGTGTATATAGATCTTAGGAATCATTTAAAAATTTTTTTTTTTAATTATTTCTTACTCCAAAAAAATGCCGCATTTTTTTTAAATTTCTTCTGCGAAATAAAAGGTTTTTTATTTTACAAATTACCTGTGACCATTAGAGTGGTCCTTAAAAATGAAAATGCGTTTTTGGGGAGAGTCAGGATCCGGTTTGTTTCCTTTCTATATAATACTAATAAATGTTAAGTTTGGGGACAATCGGATAAAGAAAAGTCGCGCCGGAAATCGATTGAAAATTTCAAATGTGTTTATATGGGAAAATATGAATTTTCTTCAGTTTTTACGAAAATTTCGTTCAATAGTTTAATTTTTTCGACAAGTTGTTATACGAATCGATTTCAGTACTAAATTGTCTTTTCAAAAAGCTACATATGTAACTTCAAAATCCAATAAGAACTCGCCAAGATATATCAAAATCCCCAGCTCACTTTTGTGTTAAAAAACACTAGGCCATGAAATTTGATGGCACTTTTTTCAACTTTGAGAAATTGATTAAAGACATAGTTTTTCTTTTGGTTTCTATACTTATAAGTTCTCAGATATGGTGTATTGTTTTATTACCACGTTGTTAATGCATTACACATTGAGACCGGAAATAGGAATTTTTATACCCTTTACCACCATGTGGTTTGGGTATAATGACTTTCTGTAACAACCAAAAATATTTGACCTAGACCCATCTTTTGTTATACCGATCGACTCAGAATCACTTTCTGACTCGATTTAGCGATATCCGTCCGTCCGTCCGTCCGTCCGTCCGTCTGTGTGTCCATGTAAACCTTGTAATCAAATTACGGGTCGCAAATATAAATATCTTTTGATGAAATTTGGTATATAAGATTTTATTGAAATTGGTGAAATTCGGTCCATGTTCAGAACCTAGTGCCCATACAAATGACCTCTTTGAAATCGACATAAATTGCCATCAGATCCAAATTATCTTATAGATCTCAGTCAAATTGGGTTTGTATGTGTTTATTATATCCATTAATCAGTAGTCCAAAAATAATCCCTATAGGGCAATTCTTAGTCATAGGCTTCAAATAGAGCTGCTTCCCGATCTTCACTTAAATCTATCAAAAAACAAAAATATTGCACTGATTCTTTTCAAATTTTTTTTGTATATGTTTTAGCAAAATACAAGAGACTTTACCACATATGGTCAGGATCGGTCCATGTTTCGACCTAGTCCCCATATAAAAATAACATTCGATATGAACTTTTTCATATCTGCAGCCAAAAAAATTTGGTTTATGCTTATTTTCTATATCGAATTAGTTGGACCGAAAGAAAGGGTCTCTAAACCATGGTATAGTGTATCATATGGTCGGTCTAGACCGACTATAATTTTCTTACTTGTTAAAATAAGTTTAGAACCAAAAACACAGATGAAATTTCCAAAAGATTTCCGAATATGTCAAGCAGTATAAGAAATTACTGTATACATATTCTGTTTATTACCAAATGCCAGTGGAATAAGAACTAAATCTACGCAATTTTCCCTTGCTACTTCATTAAGAGAATTTGATGTAATTGCTATAACTGAATCTTGGTTATCTGATGATATGCATAGTTCTGAATTTTTTGATGACTACTATAATGTATTCCGTTGTGACAGATGCTATTTACCAGGGGCTTTAAAGAGGTGGTGGGGTATTGTTAGCTGTAAGAGGTGATATTTCTTGTAATTTGAAGTTATATTTTCAAATAACAATTCTATATTTTTTATTGTATCTTATATTACTCCAGAAAATTGTAATGATATTTGCCAAAAACATTTAGATAATATAAATTATATTATTGATTTATCTTCAAAAAATCAAGAAGTAATTGTGTTAGGTGACTTTAATCTTCATAATTTAAATTGATTTTTAGAAACTAATATTTTATTACCTTATAATATTAATTCTGTTACTAGTTTTTTCCTTTCTTATGAATTTAATCAAAAATTATATTGACAGAACCCTTGACTTGTTCTTTATATTCAATGGCATTAGATCTTCTTGTGATTTGTGTGTTAGTCCAATTTCAAGAAATGCCGTTCATCATAAAGCAGTTGTGATATCTTTTGAATTTTATGCTTTTGAAAAAATATCTGATGACATCATAAAATCATTTAATTTTTCAACAGGAAATTACTTAGCGATAAATGATTTTTTACATTCTGTGGATTGGTCATTCATATCAAATTTTATTGACCGTGAAAAGATGTATGAGTTTTTATTGGATAAAATTAATTTTTCGGTGAGGTTAAGTATACCTCTAATAAGACATTTTTTAAATAATAAGTCTCCTTGATTTAATAGTAGACTCATTAACTTAAAGAATGTTAAAATATATAAAAAGTCTAATTATGAGTTAGATTTAAGTTATTTTAAGCAAATTCGCGGTGAGTTTGATTTCTTACAGAATTTTTTATATAAACAATACATATCAATACATATTCGATATTGAAAATAACCTAAGATCTGATTTGTCAGCACTTTGGCATTATATTAAAATTAAACGTAAAAATACCGTATATCGCGCCAATATGATTTATTTCAATGAGCTTTCAACGACTAGCTATCAATCTTGTAATTTATTTGCTAAAATTTTCCAATCTACTTTTTCTAATCCCTGTGACTTAAGTATTCACACAGTGGAACATTCGGGAAATAATCTTACTAATTTTATATCTGAGGAGGAGGGTATTTCATCCACCATAGAAATAAAAGAATGTATGTCTTTCATTTTTCCAGATCCTATACCTGCCATTTTCTTCAAAAAATGTGGACTATCTTTAGTAGGTCCTCTTCGAACTCTTTTTAAAGTATGTTTTATACGATGCACATTTTTAAATAGTTGGAAAAATTGCTGTGTTGTGCCAATTTATAAATCCGGTGATAAAACCAATGTTACTAACTGTAGACCCATAGTAAAACAATGTACTACGGCAAACATTTTTATAGGATTCTAAAAATTAAACTTTATGAACACGTATCGCATAGAATTTCAGTTTTTCAACTTGCTTGCACAAATTTAGCTGTATTGACAAATCGAATTGCAGTTTCTATGGAAAAGCAAATGCAATTAGATGTAATTTACACTGATTTTTCAAAAGCATTTGACAGTGTCAATCATTCAATCTTATTGTCTAAACTTCAAACATGTTTTTTTTTTAAATTTGTTAATCAATTGAAAGCTTAAGGTAAAAATTGGCACATCATACTCATGTTATAAAATAAATGAGTTCTCAGGTATTCCACAAGGTAATCATTTGGGCCCATTACTATTTTTAATCTTTATTAATGATTTGCAAAATTGTCTAAAGTAAACCTTTAATGTTTGTGGACGATTTCAAATGATTCAAAATGATTTGACAGCATTGAATAATTGGTGTGTTCTAATAAACTTATTTTTAATATTGAAAAATGTTGTACTATTTCTTTCACTACACTATTGGCGACATTGTTCTTAAAAGATTTGATTAGGTAAAGGATCTTGGTATTATTTTTGATGCTAAATTGCATTTTGGTAGACACATTGATGATATTATTTCTAAAGCCTACTCAATTTTAAGTTTTATTAGAAGAAACTCTCATGACTTTAAAGATCCCAACACTCTTAAGTCTTTATATGTTTCATTTGTCAGTAGTAAATTAGAATTTTGTTCTCTAATATGGAACCCTTTTTTTTTAAATATTTATTTATTAACAAAATTTATATTCATACTATAGTAAGCACTAGTTAAAAATAAAAATAAATTGGACTGATGATGTATGTACATTCTTATGAAAGTGGGCATAAATTTCTAGGTCTACAGTCTTTTCTTTACCACATGAGATTAAATGTGACAATTTATCAAATCTTGTGAATATGTATAGTAGACCTCGTATTTTGCGTCATGCACGTCTTATTTGTGAGGAATATTATGTGCACGGAATAAATAATGGGACAAATGAGCCTATTGCAGGATGCTTAAAACTTTGTAACAGTTTCTCGCCATTATTGGATTTTAATTTAAATAAAAATAAATTTAAATTGAACTTATTTGAAATATTTAATTGAGATATCGTCTGTAAAATATAAATTAGTATACACAAATAAATAAATAAATAACTAAACAAATAAATATGCAGTTGCGGCAAAAGAAGTCAGTCATTTATTACAAAGACTTTATAAATACCGAAATTTATATTAAAGAGTATTTACAAAAACGACTACTTCCTTTCATAAGCCAACGCAATGTGTCTGCATATTTTTGGCGCTATTTGGCATCCTGTCTTCACGGTAAGAAAGCTTTTGAGTGGCAGAATAACAATCACGCGGTTGTTGTACCAAGAGAGCCAATTTTTCGAAACTGTCCGGAGCTTAGGCCAGTGAAGGTATATGGGCCCTTATGGAAATGGAGTTGAAGAACAAAAAAATGTGTCCCAAAATAAGGAAGATTTTTAATAGATTTTGGACTAGATATTCCTAAAAAGTGACTGAAACCACTATAAAATCCATAATGCAAAAGTTAGCTTTTCACTTAAATAAAAAACAAGTAAGAAAATTATAGTCGGTCTAGACCGAATATACGATACCCTATACCATAGTTAAGAGACCCTATCTCTCCGGTCCAACTAATTGGATAAAGAAAATAAGCATAAACCAAATTTGATAACACTGCCATTAATTGTTTTGGCTGCAGATATGAAAAAGTTCATATCTGGTGCTATATTTATATGGGGCCTAGGTCGAAAAATGGACCGATCTTGACCATATTTAGCAATGTCACTTATATTTTTCAAAAATATATACAAACTAAATTTGAGAAAAATCTGTGCAATATTTTTGTTTTTTGATAGATTTAAGTGAAGATCGGGAAGCAGCTCTATTTGGAGCCTATGACTAAGAATTGTCCTATAGGGATTAAGATATAATAAACACATACAAAATCAAATTGGCTGAGATCTGTATGACAATATGGATCTTATGGCAATTTATGTCGATTTCATAGGGGGTCATTTGTATGGGAACTAAGTCTGAACATGGACCGAGTGTCACCAATTTCAAAAGCGTTCATCATATGGCTGATAAAAGTTCATATACCAAATTTCATCCAAATATATTCTTCATATTTGCAATCTGTAGTTTGATTTTAAGGTTTACATGGACACACAGGCGGACGGACGGACATCGCTAAATCAAGTCAGAAAGTGATTCTGAGTCGATCGGTATAACAAAAGCTAAGTCTAGGTCAAATATTTTTGGTAGTTACAAACAGCAGCACAAAGTCATTAAACCCAAATCACATAGTGGTATAGGGTATAATCAACACTCTAAGTTCAATGGGTTCTTTATTTTTACAATTTATTCATGTTAAGATTTTTTCACTTGCTCTTCTTATTTTTGTCGAACATAGTGAAAACGCATTTTTAGAACACATTTTTTTTGGGTTCTATTTCTGTTAATTTTTAGATTATATATTCAAAATTTGAGCTGTTATTTTTAAAAGTGGTATAAGTCCATTTTTTTTCATGCATAGAGATATTTATGGGTTTGCATTTAAATTGATTAAAAAATGTTGGGTAACCTTAATCAATTCGAGTAATGTTTCCTACACTATACATCTTTTAAATTTTATTATTAAGTAATAATTATTAAAAATATTAAAAAAAAACAATTTTTTTTAGCCCAAAATGGACTTATATCACTTTAAAAAATAACATATTATAAGAAATGGAATCAAGATGAAATTTAAGTCTATATGTGTATAGACAGACATTAACTTCACTGAAATGGATTTATTAATGTAAAGAATTATAATTAAAATGAAGACATTTAAACATATGAATCACCAAGTTTATTAAGAATTAATTACAGTCATATTAAAAACACGATATAAATAAAATTTAAATTCCTTTTTCAAAATAACAAAAAATAAAAAATAATTTTTTTTAAACTTATTTCTCCTTCATAGTTAGCGTAGTTAAATAAATATTCATGGTAAATAAGTGGTATGTAAGGCAACAATCTCGTCATATCGTTGTATTTCTCTCTTGTTATAGGTTTTCCTTGTTTTCGAAACAAAAAAATTGCTTTAAATGGAGCACTTTCTTTCATACTAGTTTTGTAAAAAACTGTGTGCGGTTCATTCCTTTGAAACCTCATCCATTATATTTTTAACCACTGCAAAATTTCTCTGTCCTATTTTTTTTTTCTGTTTGATATTGACATTTGATATTGTATTATACTCTTCGCAGTTTTCGACAGGCATGTTGTACATTTTTCTCAAGTTCAAATCAGAAATCAGGTATTTTCTGTTTGGATTATTCGTAAACGTTTAATGGCTTTCATAGCGAGGAAAACTCTTTCTATGATCTTTTACGGCATCCACTAGTTTCTCATCACTCATTTGGAAGTCTTTTCTTTTAAATTTGATTTGAGGGCCCTATGTAGTCTGTCATTAGATATATTAAATGTTCCTATAAAGAACTTTTCAGACACCACAATGCTTTTCTTTCCAATCTATAATATTATTAGGCTAGGCGATTTCTTGTGACCGATGTTTTGTTCTACCGTTTTATCCCGATTTTGACCAAACGTATATTATTTCTTTTTAGCCGTTTTGCAGATTTGCAGATTTTCAAATTTTTCCTTTATTTTGAGTAAATTGCATTTAAAGTTGCTACTAACAACACATACATAAAATTATACAAATCTAAGTGTGTGTTTATTAAATTTGTTAATGTGTTTGTAATAAAAATGAGTTTTTTTTGTGTCGATTTGTGAATTGGCTGTAATTGATAGTATTGCTTTAGGGTCTTTATTTAATAAATTATAAAATTTCCTAGAATTTGCACTCGAATTTCGAGGGCTGGAATCTGCTAGTATCATTTAAAAGTATTTAAAATTACAATCTCTTGCTGATTCCCTTAAATTTATAGCTCGTCTTCTTTTTGTTGCCGTACACTGAGTAGATGCACACACGAATGTATTTTGTCTAGTAAATTCGATCACTTTTTATAATACGATTTTTGCACACTTTCAAAAATTTACAATTCTTATTTTCGAATTTCTTAGCAAGAATAATATTTCTAGTTTTTGTATAACATTTTTCGCCTTTATTTCTTTTACTTTTCTTAGTCTACTGATCATTATTTTCATAATGTGATGTGATCCAAAATTTATAAAGTCGTCTTCGTCAGTCGTTGTATCACTTAATTCGAAAATTATAATCCTCTTCTAAGTTTGTGGCAATCTTGAATCAAAATTGCTCAAACTGCTTTCCTCATCCGATTCATAAATTCGTGTTCTTTTTCTAATATTCATGGGTATTATTACTGAAATTATCGCCTTTTTCAAAGGCATGTGAACTCATTGAACAACTTTAATTATTGTTATTTATTTAAAACTTCGATTATAACAACTATATTTAAATAATACTAACAATGAAAAATATAATTATAAGAAACAGAAAACAAACAGTCGGACTTGCGAATGAAAACTAAACTAAATCAGTGAAATAATTTCTCCCCATTTAATCAGAGGAATAAAACAAATAAATTATAGTTGTTGGGAATGGATTTATTTCACTTTCAAGAAAAATATGTATATATATATATTTTTGCGATAACATTTGATAATCAAAATTCTTTTAGTTTATTAATTTATTATATTACTACTTTATAAAAAAATCGTATACCAATTGAATGTGTGATTATAAATATGGAGAAAACATGTCTTTATCTTACTAAAAGTAGCATTAACTCATAAAACGAAGCCTTAATAATTGTATACAATCTACCATCACTTTACTCAACACTGTCATTATAACGGGTGATTTTTTAAGAGCTTGATAACTTTTTTTTAAAAAAAAACGCATAAAATTTGCAAAATCTCATCGGTTCTTTATTTGAAACGTTAGATTGGTCCATGACATTTACTTTTTGAAGATAATTTCATTTAAATGTTGACCGCGACTGCGTCTTAGGTGGTCCATTCGGAAAGTCCAATTTTGGGCAACTTTTTCGAGCATTTCGGCCGGAATAGCCCGAATTTCTTCGGAAATGTTGTCTTCCAAAGCTGGAATAGTTGCTGGCTTATTTCTGTAGACTTTAGACTTGACGTAGCCCCACAAAAAATAGTCTAAAGGCGTCAAATCGCATGATCTTGGTGGCCAACTTACCGGTCCATTTCTTGAGATGAATTGTTCTCCGAAGTTTTCCCTCAAAATGGCCATAGAATCGCGAGCTGTGTGGCATGTAGCGCCATCTTGTTGAAACCACATGTCAACCAAGTTCAGTTCTTCCATTTTTGGCAACAAAAAGTTTGTTAGCATCGAACGATAGCGATCGCCATTCACCGTAACGTTGCGTCCAACAGCATCTTTGAAAAAATACGGTCCAATGATTCCACCAGCGTACAAACCACACCAAACAGTGCATTTTTCGGGATGCATGGGCAGTTCTTGAACGGCTTCTGGTTGCTCTTCACTCCAAATACGGCAATTTTGCTTATTTACGAAGCCATTCAACCAGAAATGAGCCTCATCGCTGAACAAAATTTGTCGATAAAAAAGCGGATTTTCTGCCAACTTTTCTAGGGCCCATTCACTGAAAATTAGACGTTGTGGCAGATCGTTCGGCTTCAGTTCTTGCACGAGCTGTATTTTATACGGTTTTACACCAAGATCTTTGCGTAAAATCTTCCATGTGGTCGAATAACACAAACCCAATTGCTGCGAACGGCGACGAATCGACATTTCACGGTCTTCAGTAACACTCTCAGAAACAGACGCAATATTCTCTTCTGTACGCACTGTACGCATTCGTGTGGTTGGTTTAATGTCCAATAAAGTAAACTGAGTGCGAAACTTGGTCACAATCGCATTAATTGTTTGCTCACTTGGTCGATTATGTAGACCATAAATCGGACGTAAAGCGCGAAACACATTTCGAACCGAACACTGATTTTGGTAATAAAATTCAATGATTTGCAAGCGTTGCTCGTTAGTAAGTCTATTCATGATGAAATGTCAAAGCATACTGAGCATCTTTCTCTTTGACACCATGTCTGAAATCCCACGTGATCTGTCAAATACTAATGCATGAAAATCCTAACCTCAAAAAAATCACCCGTTATAAGGATGTATTTAAAAATATTTTGCCTATAAAATGCAATTATTAGTCTTTGCTTTTAAGTCGTTGCGAAATATTGGTCACAACACGATGCAATTTTCGATAAATCAAACTAGGTTCAACACACAAAGCAGCTCGAATTTAAGAACAGCTATATGCAGATTAGAAATCACAAACAGAAAATTTAATATACAGGACGTCGTGAATTCAATAATTTGCCACAAAATTTAAAAGATATTGAAAGAATATGAGTGTTTAAAATAAATTTAAAGAATTATTTCTTGCGAAACCTAGAAATTAAAATATAAACAGCAAAATTGAAATGATCTCATTTTATCTTCTATAATATTAATAGGCTAGGCGATTTTTGTGACCGATGTTTTGCTCCACCGTTTTATCCCGATTTATCCAGATTTACAGATTTTTAAATTTTTTCCTTTATTTTGAGTAAATTCCACTTAAAGTTGCTACTAACACATACATTAAATTAGACAATGCTATGTGTGTATTTATTATTGTGTTCGTAATAAAAATGAGTTTGTTTTTTTGTTGATTTGTGAATTGGCTATAATTGATTAGCATAACTTTATAAAATTTCCTAGAATTTGCACTCGAATTTCGAGGGCTGGAATCTGGTAGTATTTGTTAATTAATTTATACTATGAATTAAAATAATTCCAACTCGCCTCATTAATGTCTTATGATGCAGGGGCGATTTATAACTTTATTTGAAATAAATAAATTATTAAACAAAAAATATTTATTTCAAAAATAAGAGCTCATTTGTTAAAACAAGATAGAACTCTCTTAAAACGTTTTCATGGTACTGAAGTGTTCTTATAAGAATTAAGTGTTTTTAGGGTAGAGTAGGTCTGAGCAGATTTTCAGTGGAAACCACTGAGAAGCTGAGGAAGTTTTCAAAACAAAAAAAGATTATAAAATTTATGAAATTTTAATTAAAAAAAACCCTCAGATCTTGACAAATAATGAAAAGAGGAATATTATGGAAAAATCTGAAAGTGGCAAGGAACTTTCAATATCATCAGATAATTGTACAGTTTTTGTTAATTAAAACAAAGTCTTGGCAATTAAAAAAAAAGACATACATTAATTCAGAAGTCCTCAAAATCAAAGACAAATTGTCCATCTACCACAATCTTCTAAACAGATTAGGGTTATAAAACAAAATATAATAAAAGATTTAAAAGTGTTAAAGTATTAAAGTGTTAAAATATTTTTAAACAATTTTATGTCATTATGGAAAAAGCCGAGTCAGGAGAAAAATTAAATGTAAATCTGGATATCTTAAGCTCCTCACTATAATACATTATCTAACACAATTCCTGATCGTTCATGTTTTTTACGGCGTCAAATATAAAGTAGCCAAAATCACTGTTTGCAGTTATAACCAAAATTATTAAATTTCTAAAATTTATTTTCTGTGTAAAGTGTGGCTCAATAAGAGGGTACGATTTAATTTAAAAATAAGACACATTTTTATTGAGCGAGTTATGTTATTGTTATTGCATTGTAAAGTAAACGTGTTCCGATTATGAGTGAAATAAAATGTTTCGTGAAATTTTCGATGACTTTTTGATAAATATGTGGCTCTAGCTCACTGAACATGCGTTGGATCTCGGCCTTGAGCTTGGGAATTGTTTGTGGTTTATTCACATAGACCTGAGATTTCAAAAACCCCACAGAAAGAAATTGCACGGCATTAAATCGCGCGATCATGGCATAGGAATTTCGGGAAGTGATTTTGTCTGGAAATCGTTGCATCTAGAAATCGATTTTTTCGTGTGCGGTGTGGCAGATGGCATCAACCTGCTGAAACCATATATCGTTCAGATCCATTCCATCCAGTTCGGCCCACAATAACTCCGTTAAAATGTTCCTGGAATGAATGCCATTCACACTCTCTATTTATATTTTGGTTTTTAATTCTTTGAGTTACATCAGGTGTGTCCATCACGTCGATCTACTGGTCGGTCAACCAGAAATTTTAAGTCGATCCCAAGGTTAATTAAATTTGAAATTTATATTGCCTTATTGATTTTTTTTAATACATATTGGAAAGTTGCTAATGTATAAATAGAAAAAGTGTAATAATATATAATAACAGTTTCTTAAAAGTTAAGTTGCTTCTACATTTTTTTTTTTTTTTGATTTAAAAACCAGACAGAATAAAAAAAGATTATTTTCCTAGTTCATTTTAGTTTTGATTTTTTTAATACTGATTTACCAAACCGAATAAAAAAAACGATATATTTTTAAAACTTCATTTAAGTAGGCTGGTTAGTTTTTACGCTTTGATTTTTGAAATATTTATATTAGGAGTATTTTTTCTATTGTGAAAAGAAATTCTATTTTCTGCAAATAAATTAAATAATTTAAACTTTGCCCATAATGAGTGATTGGAAATAAGAATTTTTATTCATTATATATAAATATAAGTTTACTTGTTTAATATGTTTGTAATATGGTTGGTTTAGCTAAAAGAGTTAATCTAAACAGATATTTTACTACTGTTTATGCTAAACTTGACCAAGAATTTCCTTCGAAATCTATTAAAAAAAAAAAAACGGAAATACAAAGGTGGACAAATCTCTTAATTTGCAACAATCTTTGTTAAAAACAAGTAAGAAAATTATAGTCGGTCTATACCATGGTTTAGGTTTGTTATTATTTTTTTTGGCTGACCATATTTGGTAAGGTCACTTATATTTTTTTTTTTTTAAATATATACAAACCAAATTTGAGAAAAATCTGTGCAATATTTTTGTTTTTTTGATAGATTTAAGTGAAAATCGGGAAGCAGCTTTATATGGGGGCTATGACAGAGAATTGCCATATGGAGTTTATTTTTTGACAATTGATAAACGGATGTAATAAGCACACACAAACTCAATTTGACCGAGTTCTATTTGATAATTTGGATCTTATGGCAATTTAAGTCGATTTCATAGGGGTCGTATGTATGGGGACTAGGTCGGAACATGGACCGAATTTCACCAATTTCAATAACGTTTATTCTATGGGCGATGAAAGCTTATATACCAAAATATATTATTATTTGCGACCTATAGTTTGATCGCAAGGTTTACATGGACACACAGACGGACAGACGGCCGGACGGACGGACATCGCTAAATCGGTATAATGAAAGATGGGTTTAGGTGAAATATTTTTGGTAGTTACAAACAGCAACACAAAGTGGTATAGGGTATAACTATGTATTATACAGCTTTGGCCAAATGCTTGAGCCGCTTTAACATGCCCGTATTTCCACTGTATTTTTGTGTAAATCTCCCAATTGAGATTGTGGTAGTTATAAAAAGCCTGATATTTGGAAATTGCTCAAATAACACAATGCAACAGCCATTCTGGTGGGGTGATAAATTCCAGGACAGGGTGAAAGTACTAGGCCAGTATAGTAAAACCTCCAGAGGGTTTGGCGTTCTCAGGCCAAAGTTTTTATACCCTATACCACTATGTGGTTTGGGTATAATGACTTTGTGCTGCTGTTTGTAACAACCAAAAATGTTTGACCTAGACCCATCTTTAATTATACCGATCGAATCAGAATCACTTTCTGAGTTGAGTTAACAATGTCCGTCCGTCCGTCCGCCTGTGTGTCCATGTAAACCTTGTAATCAAACTGCAGGTCGCAAATATGAATATATTTTGATGAAATTTGGCATGTAAGCTTTTATCGGCCATGTGATGAACGCTATCGGTCCATGTTCAGACCTAGCCCCCATACAAATTACCCCTATAAAATTGACATAAATTGCCATAAAATCCAAATTGTCATATAGATCTAACTCAAATTGGGTTTGTATGCGTTCATTACATCCATTAATGAGTAGTCCACAAATGATCCCTTTGGCCCCATATAGAGCTGCTTCCCGATCTTCACTTAAATCTATTAGAAACAAAAATATTGCACTGATTCTTCTCAAATTTTGTTTGTATATATTTTTGCAAAATAAAAGAGACTTTACCAAACATGATCAGGATCGGTCAATTTTTGGACCTAGTCCCCATATAGATATATCATCCGATATGAACTTTTTCATATCTGCAGCCAAAAAAAATTAATAAAAATCCCACTCAAATTTGTTTTTTGCTTATTTTCTATGTCCAGTTAGTTGGGCCTAAGAGATAGAGTTTCTAAACGCATGGTATAGGTATCGTATAGTCGGTCTAGACCGACTATAATTTTCTTACTTGTTTTTATTGCCTTTTTTAGTTTTGCCTTTTCTTGATGTTTCAGCTAAAACTCAAGAAACATTGATGATTTCTCATTTTATTCTTCAACAAATAGCTTCAGCAAATCAAGTTATGAGTACATAGGAAATGGAATTAATTGAGCTACAATGCGAAATCATTTCACCAATTTGAAATATGGAAGTTTATTATAAATGAGAAATATCCGCTATCTTAGAGTTCATTCATGTTTTGCATCCACATATTTATGCGAATTATATTAAATGTGGATATCGTACATGTATGACCCAAAATCATCTCGACGACTGCTTATTTTTAGCTGTTAGTAATTACGAACCTAATTGCTCAAAAATAGCTGATAATATACAATATCAATCATCTCGTTAAACATAAAATAATTGTTTATTTTTCAAATTTTAACTATCTGTTTATTTCATTTATTAAATTTTACGAAAACTCGAATTTTTCTCGATCGTCATTCCCTCGGAAAATATAATTTAACTCTTTAGGTTGAAAAGGTTGGGCACACCTGAGTTATATTAACAACAAGCACAGATACTTATGCTGAATACGAATTAAGAAATCTTCTTTGCCAGAGTTAGATCTTGTCTGTTATATTGTGTAATTTAAGTTACAATTCAAGCACTGGATTAATAAAATATACTTATATAATCGACGAACGAATATTCCTTATTACTCTAAGAAATTTAAAAACATCAACTAAATCTATATATTATGCCTATAGTTTTGGAAAGGCTATGGACAGCAAGGAAACATGGCAAACGATACGTGATATCGGAATCGGTAAAAGTAGGAAAAATACAAGTAGTAATTTGACCGCTAATGAAATTAACGATATCGCCCCTTAAATACAAAAGTGACACAACTCAAAATTTTCCAAAATTGATTTTTTTCCATAAGTTAATTCAGAGTACACACTTCTAACTACTGCAAAAATTTATTTCTCATAACTAATTCCTTTAACAGGAAAAATGCCGTTATATCTGGGGCACAACTTGAGATAATATCACTAGACAAATGAAAAATTTCAGTCAGAGAGTCATAACTCAAAATTATATTTTATTTCCACAAACACAATATAACACAATATATTAAAAGAAAAAGTATAGCAAAACTTTCCTCAAAATGGACATTTTTCATAATAAAACTACATTTTTTTAAATAATACAATAATTTTTACATAAACAGTTTTTGCCTCTCCTGAATATTTAAAAATTTTGAGTTGTATCACTTTTGTATTTAAGGTGCGATATATTCATAAAATCCCCCTCTAGTGATAGCGGCAATTTTACCAACTTCAACGTCAATAGTCCAGTACTTTGTGACCAATTTGAATTTCATTGTGTCAACAACATCGACGTGTTAACTTGTCTTATGAAGGTAAAATCAAATGCTATAGGTTACGACAATATGGATCCAAGGTTTATTAGATTAATACTACCATAACTATTACCGTTTCTCACCACGAGTGTTTTTCCAACCAAGTGGAAACATGCAAAGGTCATAACAGTGCCGAAATCGAACTCGGAGTTTCGACCAATCGCAGTCTTAACTTTCTTATCCAACGTCCTTGAAAAACTAATGCACATTCAAATTAGTGAACACCTGAATCGTTCTAAATTATTGACTGACTTACAATCAGGGTTTCGGCCCAAAAATAACTGTATTACTGCTCTTATCAATGTTAGTGAGGATATTCGGAGAGACATTGAGATTGGCAAAATTAATATTTTAGCCCTGCTTGACCATCCGAAGGCTTTTGACTCCGTTGACCACTCTATACTCGGCCTTAAACTGAGTCAACTACTTAAATCGTACCTGTCTGATCATTTTCAATCAGTGTTTTTAAACAATTATTACTCAAGGGCTCTGCTTGTTGAGTGAGGAATACAGCAGGGTCCGATTTTGGGACCTCTTCTTTTTTCGCTCTATGTAAATGACTTACCTAATCATGTAGTTCACTCTAAACTGCAAATGTATGCTGACGCTCTGCAACTTTATTTGGGCAGTTCGATAAAATGTATACATGAAAATATCGGCAAACTTAACTATGATCTTAACCATATTTATCTATGGGCTTCGAAAAGTAGGCTTTGTTGAAAATCGAAATGCGTTATAATACACAAAAGATCGGCACACTTAAATATTGATTTTGATATCATTCTTAACAACAGGAAAATTGAAATTGTTTCATCAGTGAGAAACCTTGGGATTATTTTTAATAGCACGCTTAGTTGGACCAATAACGTCAACTATTTAGTTGTCAAGATTAACTATATGATGAGCTATATTGCTAAAGTCTATTTAATGCCCTGTTTGCTATACGGCTGTGAGCTTTTTGCACAATGCGATTCCACGGGTAAATGTAAAATAAGATAAGTCCCGATTTCCACACGCAAATTTTAGTTTGCCAAACTTCGTTAGAATTTCATTAAGAATTTCGTTGGCGTTTCCACAGAAAAATTCTTGTTTCGAAACTTTTGCCTTGAAGAATAAGAATTAAAAGAAAGGTCAAAATATTTATTTGCTGTATTAGAACGATTAATTGTTCTACATCAGTCTGAAACCAGTTCAACGACATTTTTGGTTTAATTTAATAATTTTCTATCATTATTTCTCACACTGAATGTTTATAAAGTTTGATTGTCTTAAAAGTATATCTGACTATAACGGATGTGAAGCAAAGCAAAATGTCAATAAATTTGTTTCAACGAAAAGAGCAAAGACGAATTTGCGAGCATGGCAAAATCCGTACACGAAATTTTCCTTTTTTCTTCCCTTCACCCTCTTGCCTACAAACTAAAGAGTTTTCGAACTAGAGTTTGTGTAAAATTTGCGTGTGGAAACGCAGACTAATTAGATATGTTTATGGACTTTCAAAGAGTGATCATAATAGAGTATCTTTCTACACGAAACAGTTGTATGGCTTGTCCTTTGAGAATCTAATGAACGTAAGAATACTAATACAACTTCATAAAATATTATATATTAAGGAGCCGCGTATTTTCTTTGATCGCCTCACTTTCTTTTAATCTGTGAGGGGTAAAAAACTAGTCTCTCTCTGCTACAGCCGAATGGCAATTTTTTTTAACGCCATCCATCTTTGAAACCTTCTTCCACACAAAATATAAGCCAACAACAACACAACAAGTTTTAGTAACGAGATTAGAAAGCATTTCTCAACCTGAAATATCAACCTGTCAGTTAATACCTATTTGATATCTCATTTTGTTTATATATTTTTTTTATTTTCTTCTTTTTCTCTCTCTTTAATGTTATTCCTTTTATGTATTATATATTTTATTTTTTTATATTTAAGTTTTATGTTTATTTTTTATGTTTTATTAATTTAATTTTTAAATATCTTAAATGTAAACCGATTATGTAATTACAACTTTTCACATCCCATACTTTAAATTAAAAGATACATATCTTGTTGTATAGGGCTGTCAAATAAAAATCAAATTCAGATTCAATTCAACCGGCTTTTAAAGTTCCCCAGATGGGTCAAGGAACTTGCGTTCTACTGTAATAATAATTTAGTTAAAAGATTAATTAAGTTATTATTTGAAAAATATAATATGACGTATTATCGTATAATCCAAAGTTTTTCATTGCTAAGTTTTTATAAGTTAAAAAATAGAAATTTAAATCATATCCTTAACCCTGGAAGGTTACTGCTCATTTTAGTAGAATAAAGTTACTTTTCGTCGAATCGACGAACAATTTTTTTTTAAAAATTTCTAGCTAAACGATTTTTAAAGTAAAAAATTAACAAAAATTTTTTTTAGTTAAACATTTTATTAAAAAATAAAGAAAAAAATAAAATATAAAAATAAAAATTCTTTTTCAGTCTTAAAATTCGATACGAATTTGGCCCCTTTTTTTGGTTTGTATGATAAAAAGTAAATGAGCTTCGTCGATTCGACAAACAGTAACCGTCCAGGGTTAAATATTTAAATATTTAACTCCATAAACAGGAAACAAAAGAAAATTTTAGCATCTGCAAAGCTCCAGATATTTTATTCTAAACTTCAATTTGACTTTTGACCTTTGGAAAACATTTTTAAAACAACAATTGTTTTCTGCTTAAGCAACACTTTAAATCAAGGATTAAGAATTAAAGAAATATAAAAACTTCTTTTAATTTATATATTAAGTGATAAAAATTTAAAAAGGACCTACATAACCACCCTAGTTGATATGCATATTTGTCGAATTAAACTTATATTACTATTTTTCCCCCATGAGCTGATCTTCTATCGGGAATAATAAACATGTTATATGCGAGTATACACATGCTATATTTTCATTATGATTACCGGCTGTTAATATAAATATAAGAATTACTACTCTGGCTAAATATCTCAAATTTGTGAGAAAAAAAAAAAATTCCCTTAAAAGCTTTAGTGAACCAAAACATGTTGTTAGACTGTAATTTTATTTGATTGTTGTTTCGGTTCAGCAAAACATGCAACAATTTTCTTCAAGTTTACCACACAAATAAAGTTTTTGTTAAAAACATGAGGAAATTCGAAGGGGAAAAAAAATCTTGTTTCACTTTAATCGATATTCTTAACAAATACTCAAATCAAATTATATAACGAACAAAAATACTTTTGTACGCCCCAAAAACATACATACGTATAATCACAAACAAGCACACACACACGCACATACTCAGGCAATAACATGTTTAAATATACAAATAAAACAAAAGTTGTTAACAATTTTTGCTTATTTCATTCATGCCAATGGTAGAGAAAAATAATTTCAAAAGCCACACTAAACTAAAAAATAGAAGATTCTTATACCATCCACCTACCACAAAACGAAAATGCTTGTCTAAGGCAACTTTTTTTCAAAATTAAAACTTCTTTATTTTTCTGCTTCTTTGGCTTATTGCATTGCATGTAGTTAATAGTGCTGACATGGAAAGACTAAGGGGAAAATAACGTACATATAAATAATATAAATAATATTATATCGATGAGAGATTTTTTTGTATTTTTTTGATTTTCAATAGTCACGTGCTCCATATGCAAACCAACGACAAACAACAATCAATTTACAAAAGTTAGTGAAAAGTACTTTCTACCAAGATGATGACGAGAACGACTTTGACGAAAAGAAAACTACGAGAAAATCATCATGTATATTTTGCCATATGTACGTGTTGTTGTACAAATTCTAGTTAAGCTAAGTATTAAAGTATAGTGGTTGTGTATGTAGCCCTGAATGTGGTGTTGCCCTGAATGTGGTATGTTTAGAGCGGCGTTTCCTATTTAAGGCGTGGGCCGACCTTGAGTGGCAAAATTTCAATTGGGCTTACAATTTCCTAAACGGAATTAAATATAAAATATGTAAACCCCATCCTTTTCACTAAAATTTTTTTTTTTTTGGAAATTTCTCAAAAGTCATCAAATCCTAAAAATATTATGCGAACAAATCTAGCAATTTCCACAATTTCAATTACTTAAAAAAATTGGTTTATATTTGAATCGGTCATTTCAAAATCCTCTTATGTTACTCAATTAGAATTTTTCAAGAATCAATAAAAAATGTTTCATAGACAAACAAATAAGTTTTAAAGGATTTTTTATGCTTAATTTAGTATTTCAGTAGTAAAAAATTCAAATAGCGAATAACCTTTACAATTTATTAATAGAAATAATAAAAAAAAAAAACTGAAAACCTGTTCTTGACTTTTGTTGTTTTAGCGGGAAATAGGGTTGTTGGCATATAATTTAGCCAAAACAATCGTAGTAATCATATTTTTTATTGCTTATTATTGAAAACTACACATACCAATAATCTTATAAACATTTTACTAGCAGATTCCAGCACTCGAAATTCGAGTGCAATTTCTAGGCAGCTTTATTTTTCAACTTAGTTAATTCACAAACCAAAACTTTTATGGTTTATTATTATTGTGAATTAATATCTTTAAGGTACATAGTCATATTCTCCATCATTCTCATTTGAATTATCTTCAACATTTGCAGTTGGCCAGCTAAACATGTTGTTATAAAAAAGCATATGCTCTTCCAGAATAATATCTTGAACTTGATTCAAATCGTCTACTTCTTTTTTATTGATGTGCACTTGTAAACCATAGGATTTGGCTGATGGAAGTGAAACAGAAGTTGTATTTTTTTTTGTTAATAATAATAGATGTTAAATCAAACCATCAATATATTCCTCGACTATGATATGTATGTCGAAGGTGCGAATGACTTTTTCTGGTCCCGTGGGACTTTTTTTCTCCTAAAACGTAGAAAAGATCATAATTTCGAACATTTTTTTATGACTCCAAAATCACGGTCATTTGAGAAAAATGAATGACCACGTATGGGAAAATACTGATAAATTTTTCAAATCTTTTAGGGTCAGTCAAAGCCAACATAAATCTCAAAAATGTTTTATTTTTAAATTGTGCGTGGTAAAGAAGAAGGAAGCATATATTTCAAAAATTCATAACTGCACTGTATTCTTAATCGGACCGGTTTCTGGCATTTCAGCCTTCATCAGCGATTTATTGAACATTGTGATAATTGTTATGTTTTAATTGAATAGATTGCTTCTATATGAAAATTGTTTCTACTTAGGGCGGCCGTGAGGTTTTGAACCGTGAACCTTCACATACACTCGTACTTGCACTTTTTGGTCAGCGCTTTAACACACTCACCTAAAGTCAGGCCTACGAGCAGTGTGGTTAGTTTTCAGTTTTCGTACCATACAGCTTTACTTTGTATTAATTTCAGAAGATACAACTCTGTCCAAACAAACAATCGTTATTTTTGAATTTTGCATATTTTTTGCATTTATACTTCTAATTTCCACTATTCTCAGTTTCTCAGTTACCACGCACCATTTAAACAAAATTAAAAATTGCATATTAATTACAGTAGTAATTGCAATATGTCTGCAAAATTACGATAAATCTAACAAACAAAAAGTTTTATTTTTATTTGGACCGGAGT
Organism: Cordilura impudica; assembly: GCA_963682025.1. Lineage (NCBI taxonomy): Eukaryota > Metazoa > Arthropoda > Insecta > Diptera > Scathophagidae > Cordilura > Cordilura impudica. The sequence goes on from OY821517.1 coordinate 44,158,534, forward strand.
AACCGGCGGAAAAAATATATATGGGGCCTCTCATGTCAAGTGAACCAACTTTTGAAACCGATGTCTTCAAATCGGGATGAAATTTCCACCAAGGTTAGTCCTATTGTATAGTAGTTTAGACACAATTTTTGAACACGATCGGTCCAGAACTCGCTGAGTTGGAGAGGGTCAAAATTTGACATTTTGGCCAAATAGGTGTTTTTTCTAATCCATGTAACTTTTTACCTATTTTTCTTAGCAAAATTTGTCCCAAATAGTTTAGATAGCCATTTGTTCAATCTTTCGGAAAAAAAGAATAAAAAAAATTTTTTTTACGTTTTTTTTTTTGCAAAATCAAAAATTTTTTTGACTTTTTTTTCAAAAAAGCCCTATTTTTTTTGCCCAAAAAAACGCTAAGGTTTTTTCCTTTAAGAGCTTTTTGGTCGCTTAGTGGGATGCGAGTGGGATATCTATCAAAAAAAAAAAATATATATTTTGTAACTCAAGACAACGGTTTTTCAATTTTTAGCACATGTACTAATTTGAATTTTTTTCTGTTAGTGTGAAAGTGTTTCTAAAACCTTAAAAATAAAGTATATACTGAGAAACTAGATAAATTAACCTTTCCGACGGTATGTAACATACCTAACTAAAATTTCATGCCCTCGATATTGTAATACCCCCAATATGTCAACCTCAGGAAAAAAAATCACTTTTTTCTATAGAAATGTTGAAAAATTATTTTTTTTTATATATTTGTAATAATAATCTAATTATTATATAATAACAATAGTAAAAATAAAAACATAAATAATTTAAAAAAATTTAATCTTAATCACATTAGATCCATTTATATTATAAATATTTTTTAATAAATTTATTGTAAATGATGAAGTATTTAAGTTTTGTAACTTTTTAAATACCCAGTCTATCATGCACCTTATTTATCGCCTTTATTTGCCGCTTTTTTGCCAGTCTTTTCTTTGCGTTACTAGCTTCAGCTGTTGACTAACTGATACGCCAGAAGATTTACTCGATTACCGCGATTGCCTTAAATTGACTATGTGTCCTAATGCAGCAACTTTTTGCCACTTTGGTGAATGTTCAAATTGCCCGAAGACCACATTCATCAAAGATAATTTAGTCAACTCTTTTGATCGCGAATATATTGAGGAAGTGAAATTTGAATCTTGGATTCAGACTGACAGATGCACATTGAAAAAAAATTATTTTAAATGTGGATGATTTTGTGGAAAAAATGTGTACAGGATTGTTAAACTTAAGAACCCATGACTTTTTAGTCAAATAGCAATGGTCATTCTTCAAGGATTTGAAGATACATTTGAAGTCTGTTGAATTCGTTATTTCATATTATTTCGCAGAAAACTATATGTTCTTTAGGATGGCATACAAGCATTCCACTTCAATAACGACCAAGCAACTATATTCACATGAAGGATGAAAAACTGGAACACAAAAGTGTGACAATCATATTCCACGATTTAAATCATGACACCAGTGCAGTTTATGAGTACCAGAAGATAATACTAAAATATCTTAAATCCAAATTTACAGTGGAGAAAGTCACTACGTTTCGGACGGAGCTCGTCAACATTTTAAGAACAAAAGTAGCTTCGCAAATCTTATGGCGCATAAAAAAGATTTTGGAATGCCAACTGAGTGGCATTTTTATCCTACTGCTCATGGTAAAGGTTCATGTGATGATATTCGATTTCTGCTTAGAAAATCCCTGAAAAGATTTGAAATTCTGTGTATAAATTTCAAAACATAATTAAGTTATATTATCAAACACTTTTTTTTTGTAATAAGGTTGGTGCAGTCTTAGAGATGAGAATTTTGACATCCACGCAGTGGCTGAAAATTGTTTTTCATTGGCCGAAATTCTATAGCTTTTGAACCGATAAAAAAATTTTAGTAATTCTTTTTCTAGTGGGTAAATATCTAGCTGAACTTGAGTCAGTTTTAACTTCATTAAAATTGATTGAGAACTCTTTAACAAATTCTAGGTCAAAATTGAACTTAATTTTTTCTTAACTTTTAGCGTGAATAATATGGGTTTTTTATTTTTTTATTGTCATATTTGAACTTTAATATTAATAAATATTAATTTTTTGTAATAATGGGGTTTTTTTAATGTCTGCACTAAAAAAAATTTTTACACTCAAAAAAGAAAGTAAAATCAATTGGAAATTTTGCTGATACTACTGAAAAATTAAAAATTTTTTTGCTGTCAAATTTGCAAATTTGTTTACACTCAAAGAATATTTCCACTTAAAAAAACGTTAATAATATTACCTAATAGAAAAATTTTTCATTTTTTGCCACCAAATTTGTTAATGTTTGCAAAATATATCTGCTGAACATTAGCGCAATGATTCTGCTCTTGATATGAAAATACGGGTTTTTATTTTTTGATCCTCTGTTATTTATTAAAAACATTTCATATATATGTCGGTAAAAGAAACCTTTTAAAAACAAGTAAGAAAATTATATATAGTCTAGATCGACTACACCATACCCTGAACCATGCGTTTAGAGACACTATCTCTTCGGTCCAGCTAAATGGATATAAAAAATAAGCATAAACCAAATTTGAGTGGCATTGTTAGTAATTTTTTTGGCTGCAGATATGAATAAGTTCATATCGGGTGCTATATTTGTATGGGGACTAAGTCAAAAAATGGATCGATACTGACCGTATTTGGTAAAGTGACTTATATTTTCAAAAAATATATACAAACCAAATTTAAGAAAAAGCAATATTTTTTGTTTTTGATAGATTTAAATGAAGATCGGGAAGCAGCTCTATATGGGGCCTATGATTAAGAATTTTCCTGTAGGGATTTGACTGAGATCTATATGATAATTAGGATCTTATGGCAATTTGTGTTTTCATAGGGGTCATTTGTATGGGGACTAGGTCTAAACATGGATCGTTTCTCACCAATTTCAATAGCGTTCATCCTATGGCCAATAAAAGCTTATATACCAAATTTCATCAAAATATGTTCATATTTGTGAACTGTAGTTTGATTACAAGCTTTACATGGACACACTGACGGACGGACAGACGGACGGACATTGCTAAATCGACTCAACTAGCAATTCTGAGTCGATCGGTATACTTGTATTGTAAACTTATAGGGTTGTTTAAATTACTGTAATTTGCAATTTTTTTGAGTAATTTCATTAAAATGAAACAAGTAAGAAATTTATAGTCGGTCTAGACCGACTATACGATACCCTATACCATGCGTTTAGAAAGCCTATCTCTTAGGCCCAACTAACTGGACATAGAAAATAAGCAAAAACCAAATTTGAGTGGGATTTTTATTAATTTTTTTGGCTGCAGATATGAAAAAGTTCATATCGGATGCTATATCTATATAGGGACTAGGTCCAAAAATGGACCGATCCTGATCATGTTTGGTAAAGTCTCTTGTATTTTGCAAAAATATATACAAACAAAATTTGAGAAGAATCAGTGCAATATTTTTGTTTTTTAATAGATTTAAGTGAAGATCGGGAAGCAGCTCTATATGGGGTCAAAGGGATCATTTTTGGACTACTCATTAATGCATGTAATGAGCGCATACAAACCCAATTTGAGTAAGATCTCTATGACAATTTGGATCTTATGGCAATTTATGTCGATTTCATATGGGTAATTTGTATGGGGGCTAGGTCTGAACATGGACCGATTCTCACCAATTTCATCCTATGGCCGATAAAAGCTTATATACCAAATTTCATCAAAATATGTTCATATTTGCGACCTGCAGTTTGATTACAAGCTTTACATGGACACACAGACGGACGGACGGACGGACGGACGGACATTGTTAAATCAACTCAGAATGTGATTCTGATTCGATCGGTATAATTAAAGATGGGTCTAGGTCAAATATTTTAGGTTGTTACAAACAGCAGCACAAAGTCATTATACCCAAACCACATAGTGGTATAGGGTATAAAAAGTGTTCTACCCGTGGACCATCATGGGTGCAAAAGTAAACGTAACGTTAAAGAGGACACTTTCACCTTTCTCCTGGTGGTATGCGTTTCTTGTTCCCTTTTGTTCCCTAGAAGTTCTATTCCACTAAATTTGAAATTTGACACAAATATAGTAGTTTAAAATAAATATTTCAGAACACCCCTAATATTAAACGGTAGGGTTGTGACCGCTTTCAACAGCTAATCACTGCAATCCTACGAACCTTGTAAAGAAGACCGCAGGTCATTACCAATGATAACTTACGAGTAGTAACCATTTATTTTTGATTAAAAAAACAAAGAAAAACCCATTTTTCTGAAATTAAAAAAACAGTTGAGTTTGACAGCATGCCGCGCCCACAATTAGCAATAGTTTAACTTAGTTTTTTGGCCAAATTAATTGGATCTATTAGCTACAAAATGGCGTTAAAATTCGATAACAAAAAAAATTTTACTTTTGGCCAATGAAATCAAAATTTCAGCCACAGTGCGCCATAAGTTTCTGTGTATATTTTTAACCAAATAAAAATCCACAAAGTTTACGAAGAAGTTAATAAGTTTTAAAAGTATTTTCGTAGGGACTTAAATTGGCCATAGATTTTTGATACATTTTATTTAATTAAAGTTTTATTAAAGCTTACAAAAAAATATTTTTATAGTTCTAATTTCTACTTATGAACTAATGATCCATTTTCTGAAAACCCTTCCATCGGGAGTTTTATAGTGGTTTTGTCACTTTTTTGGAATAATAGTCTATCTATTTTAAAAATCTTCCAAATTTTGGGACACGTTTTTGTGCTGTACAACTCTCTTTTCAGAATATCCCTCCACTAGACTTAGATGTGGATAGATAAATACCACGTCATTGTTCTTGTACCGGTCAAGAGCTTTCTTACCGTAGAAACAGGATGCAAATCGGGCCAAAAAAATTTAGGAACATTGTGTTAACTTACGAAAGAAAGTAGTCTTCATTGCAAAGACTCCTTAATATAAATTTCGTTATTTATAGAGCTCGTGGTAGCAAATGAGTTTCTTCTTTTGTCGCAACTCCATATTGCCTGCCATACCAGGGACTTTTTGTTTTGTTTTGGGTCCCTAACTATCTGCAACATTTCTTGGTACACTATTAACATAAACCCAGAAACTGGGAAAATTGTGCCAATACATAGTTTTTTTTTATAAAAAATGATTTAAAATAAGATTTTTTATTTTTATAAAAAATAATAAAATTAAATGATTTAAATTTCATGTAGCGTTCTTGTCTGGAACTTTTTGGACTTTGTTTATTTTCAAACCTCAGGACTTTTTTTAAAATATTTAATAGTTTAAATATTTAATAGTTTTTACTACCAAAAATGTGTAGGGTTGTCTTTAAGTTTATTTTTGGAATTTTCCTAGTGTATGCAATTTAAGGGGAGGTTTTTTTTTTGATAAATTTTTATTTAAATTTTTCAAATTGTTCAAAATCTGCAATTGTAAATCGTTGAAATAAAATTTGATCAAAATTTCTGTGATAACACAGTGACAATGCTATTAAGGGGGGAGAAATTTCAAGTCAGGATGAAAGTACTATGTCAGTATTAGTGTGGTCCACAGATGTATGGGAAAAAATTACTTTTTCCGATTCAAGGTGCAATTTACTTTTTTGAATTTTCTTGATAACTAAAAAGTTCTGTAATATTTTCATTAAATTTCGATGTTGTTAAGACCTGCCCCTAGCCTGTTGAAATTTTCCCATCCGTTTAAACTCACAAATATCATTAAAAAAATCGCTACTTAGTCTATTCCATCTCTAGTCTTATATATTTTTTTGTAGTAATATCCATTGTTGACACAATGTGGGAAATAACTCGAAATGTTCTAATTTTTTTTAATGCCCTTCTGATGATGCTTCTCCTAAGTGAAAATACAGATTCTTCTTTATTACCGAATATCTTTGTTGCTATAGAGACCAAATAAGTTGCTTATCGATCACTTATATTTGTTCTATCTAAAGCTGCTGGCATCTTTGGAGAAATTAAAGTGGGGCAAGACTTACTGAGAACAGATCTCGCAGCTTTTGATGTGGAAGAAATGTTTGGTTTAAAACTTTCGTCGCTGGAGTCAGATTCTTCAGACGAGCATGTCGCAATAATTATTGTTTCATTTGCTTTCTGTTTTCTGGAATTTTCTTTCTCTGTATTTCATTATCTCGCGCCTTTATTTGTTGGCTTTTCTCTTTCCTGGCTATTTTTCCGCAATTAGTGCCCATATAATACTTCCTCTCGGAACGTTGATCTAAAAGAAACTTTTGATTTTCCTTTATTTTTATTAAACTCATAGCGTCATGATGTAATTTGTCAAAAAGTTTTTTTTTTTGTTTTAATTTGTTCAGTAAATTTATTTTCTTTAAAAGTTTGTGGCGGACTTTCACTTTTCTGATGTTTACACAAATTGCGATATTTTTTTTGGTAGTGCCCCAGACTTTCGATTAATACTTCGATTTTCTGACATAGGCACTCTTTTAAAGAGTGATCCAATTTAATGCAATATTTTTTTTCTGCATATTGCAGTCATTAGAATCACAATTATTTTAGCACAATTTATACAACATAAACATTCGAATTTACACTATTGGGCTTAAATTTCCAAGAATCTACCAAAAATAATAATATCAAACAAATTTTCTTATACGCGTTCCAACCATTCCCGATTTTTAATAATAAAAGCAATTGGTCAACACCTTTATGTTTATAAAACTGCTCTCCACAATTACAATGCTCGTATATAAAATAATTTTCTCGTTCAGCAGTTCAGGGTATTTTCGGGGAAACCCCAAATTTCAACAAAAGGCCATCGTTGCCACTACAAAGCAATGTTATACGTATATTCTTAAAGAAATCTTACAAATTTTTGTAAAGAATTATATAATAATAATTATTTCGTGCACAATGAATTAAAAAACTTATTTGGTTAGCTGAAAATTTTAATAATTTTGTTTTTTTTCAGTTGGCTATTTCATATTATTTATTAAAAAATTCAAGTAAGAGTCATTTTTATAATTTGTGACTTTAGCTAAAGTTTTTTTAATTCCCAAATTTCCTCAAAAGTTATCCACAAGGACCAATAAGATGCGATCAGTAGATTACATTTTTGGTTTTTAATTTTTTTAACTCCTACTCCTTGCCCTTCTCAATCTTATCCTTTTCACCAAAAGATCCATTAGTGGTTAATTTCATGGAAAATTGCTTGATGTTATTACTGGCGGCTCAAGAAAAGAAGACAGAATTGCAATTTTACTAACAGGAGCCAATTTACAAAAACTTGTTTCCATACCTAAAGTTGAAAATGGAACTGGCGAAAAAGTTGCTGAAGTTGTTAAAAATAATAGTATTGAGGGGAATCTTTACAACGAAGTATGTGGAATGTCTTTCGATATCACTGCTGCCAACACAGGACATTTACGTTCCTTTGGAAAAAAAAAAGACTAAACCAACAGTTTTTGTGACTTTCATGTGGACATAGTTAGAAGTTGTCTTTAGTGATGTATTTAAGGCATTATTTGGGTCAACAACTGGTCTGATTTTATTTAAAAAGTTTCGCGGTAACTTGCCAAACATAAAACCAAAGAAATGCGAAGTTTGTATCGATGACAGATTAGATAACCAACTCCTTCCTTTAAAGTATGAACTTTATAATGTAAATATTAAATGGCTCATACAATTTCCCAAGAGATGATTACAAAGAAATTTAACAACTAACTCTTATTTTCCTTGGCGAAGTTCCCCCAGGTGGTGTTAATTTTTGAGGTCCAGGTGCATTTCACCATGCACGTTGGATGTCAAAACTGATATACGTCTTTACATTATGTATGTTTCCAAAAAAAAATTAAACTGCCAAAAGAAAAGGCCAAGGACATAGTTAAGTTTAGCTTAATTATTGCTTTAATTTACGTCAAATACTGGATAAAGTGGGCAATTTCTAGGAATGCTCCAGCTAATGACCTGAGTTTTATCAAAGATTTAAAAATATACAAAAAAACGCCAAATGTTGTTTATGAAACACAAATGTAGCAATATATAGGCATTTGTGATACCTCAGTGAAGAGCTGGTTTTTTCAGACATAGTGCCTTTGAAGCCAAAGGGAAAATGGTAAAAAATTAAGGAATCATCTCAGGAAAAAACAAAAAGATCAACCATGTACAATGCGCTAACCAGGTATATAAGCGACAAGGGTTTAGAAGATTTTGTTGGTCCAGCATCCCATAATTTTTTCAAATTCCTTTCTGGATATAAATGTAGAAGAATTGTATCAAAATCTCCTATTTAGGACCGCAAAATAGGCAAAGAGTAATCTTAAGGTCGTGAATTATAGTGCTGAGAGTGGAATTGCTTTAGCTACAAACTTCAATTCATCGCTAACAAAAACAAAACAGGAAGATCAGAACAGTACCCTTTCAAAGTAATAGAAACGCATCGCAAAATGTTTCCAAAATCCAAGATAAGTGTTCTATTAAAGACACCAATTTAAAAGAAATGATATAAAATAAAAACTAAAAAAATTTTAAAAATATAAACTCGTTAGATTTATATGGATGAGTCGAAATTTCAATGGCTTAGGGGCAGATCTAAATAGTATACTTCTTACTTGATTTTTTTTGTTAGATTAGGTTGTCAAAAGGAACAAAAAATTTAAGTGCATTTCAATATTTTCCAATTTTATATTTTTAGACCACCCTTTGGCTATCTCAGGCCAAACTTTTTTATGAGCTTTTATATTTTTGTAGTTTTTCAGCTATAACTCAAGAAGAATTAATGATTTCTAATTTTATTCTTCAGCAGAATTGTAGCTATGGCTTGAACAAATAATTTTTATTAATAAATCAAAAAAAAAAAAAAAATATCGAGCTGAACTATTTTAAACGACTGAAATTTTGAAAAATTTTATTTTTTCCGCCTTTTTAATAAATTTTCGTCTAAATCTGAAAATTTCTAGCCATAAACGGCTGAAATAATTCAATATTCAATTCAAAATATTTTTGTGCACGTTGCAATGAAATACAAAATTGGTATTTCGAAAAAAAAAAAAAAATTCTCTGAAAAGTTACTTTACTCCAGTTCTACGATGTGTAACTATAAAAAAGTAGTGAACCATTTTTTTTTAAATATTTGCTAGTGCAATGAAATAGTAATTTGAAAAGTAACTTATTTACTCCAGTTCTACGAATTATAACTATAAAAAAGTATACGCTCCATAGGTTTAGAGTAGTGAATCATTTTTAAAACATCTTTCGTTTCTGTATTAAGTATACGCGCTGTACACCCGCTTTCAAACTGCGCACTTACATTTTTCGCTTTAAATTTAATGTTTATATCTGTGAAACTAAGCAAACAAATAAAGATAAGGAAAAAATATAAAAGGTCATAAAAAAAATTGGCCTGATGACGTCAAATCCTTTGTACGTTTTACTAAACTGGTCAAGTACTTTTACCCTGACTTGGAATTTCTCACCCCCCCCAACAATTATTCCCAAAACCTTCCACACTGTAATCGATCCCTTTGTTCGGGAATATCTAATACAAGTATTATTAAAAAATATATATATTTCTTTCAATTCAGTTCTGAACTTTAAATTTAAACTTTCAAAAATGTGGGGGCACATAAATTCCTTTAAAAGAACAACAACGTTGCAGGTATGCCGTTAAATGTGCACTAATCCCTTAAAATTTTTTCTTTGTCAAACATAAAAATGGATTTTTGTGGTTTTTTTTAAAGCATAAAAAAATAACATGTTTTTCGTGTTCGTCTTAAAATATGTGTATTGCATAGAATTATATTTGCTTCTACTTCTTTTGAAAAGGGGTTTGCATGATCAAATAAGATTCAATGAATAACTAGGTTATAAATGCTAAAAAATACAGGGTTAAAAATTTGTTTTATACGAAAATCTTTAAAAATTTATATTTTAGAAACTAAATATATTTACGTTTATCAACTGACTGAGTTTGTAGCGCCGTATAAGCGTCCTTAATTATTATCGTATGAATGGTATATAAACTCGATAAAACAAAACTACTGGTTTTTGAACTCGATAAAACTAAAACTATCACAACTTATTGTTCGACATCAATTCAACATTTAGAAATTACGACTTAAAATAGAATTTGATGGAAAATTCCACCCGGTATTTTCAAAATAGTTACGAGTACCTGTGTCGTAAGATATTTTAATGCTGCATTTGCATATCTTGCAGTCTCTTATATAAGTGGAGAAAATATGTGAATTGTGGTTTATATTTTGTGTCTTGCTCGTTTTACGCTTGAAAAATTATTTAAATAAAATTATAAATGCAATGATGTGTGAAACGTGCAACAAACAAAGTGCCGCATGATAATAAGTAAATACTCGTATGTAGTTTTGTTTTTCTATCATTATTTTGTGGAAAACTTGCAAAGATTTATTTCATTTGTAGCAATGCCCTACAGCATTCACGCACAATCATCATTATATGTCTGTATATTTCAACAGAATAGAATTTTGTATAAATGTTTAAATATTTCAAATTTAAAATTTATTGTTCTTTTGCATGCGATTGATAATAGTTTCTGTTCAAAAGGTTTTAATAATTGAGTTCAATTGAGTCGAGAAAATTAGTCAGTAATTTAATAATTAATAACAATTCAACACAGACACCTATTCATTTATAAATATAAGAGATTAAAAACATTTAAAGTATTTAACTTTTAATTCATTAGGAGGAAGAAATGTCATTTAATGCGAGTATCACTTAAAATACAAATAATTAAGTGTTTCATTTAATAGTGTTAAGCTTGTTTAATATTTTAAATTTGATATGTTTTTAGTCAGACTGCCTGCCACAAACACTTTTGCGATTCAAAAGGTTGAGAAAATTTTTAATGAAGTAAGGATAAATATTAATTAAACAAAGAGGAGATTCTTGCGCATGATTCAAAAAATATTTCAAAAATTTTGTATATCCAGAAATTTATCTATATATATAAAGGAGTTGCGAGGATGATCATCATCACCCAGCCGAAACCCTTGGACCCAGAAACTTGAAATTTTGACTGTAGGTTCCCCTCTCGGCGTAAAGATCCACTAAGAACGGGCTTTTGGAAATTCCTACGTTTAGGGGGTAAAAGCGGACAAAAAGGGGAAAATGATAAGAAATGAATCTAGGAATATACTCCATCCGGAAAACAAATTTTGGCTCTGGATAAATTTTTTTCGAAATTCGGCCATTTAACGAAAAAACGGCCAAATAGTGTAAAAAATTTACCTTTCTGTATTTTCGTAACATATATATATATGAATTTTGGTATACAGACTCCACCGTATATGTGGGCATCAGTCCAGAATGAATTAATTGCTAATTCTAACGTCTAGGGGAGGAACAACGGCGAGAACGTGTACATTTGGTATCGGGCAAAAAGTGTACGTTTGGTATCTTCTGCACAAACGATTCTAGGAACACTTAATATAGTTGTGGATTCCAATAGTGATAGAAACATCAGATGGGAGGAAAACTTTAGGAAATCCGCTGTTAAGGGGGGTTAAAACGGCCAAAAATGGTAAAAATTGCTGTTTTAAAATATTAATCAATACATATGGATTTTGGTATACAGACTCCACCGGATACGTAGGCATCAGTCAAGAATGCAGTTATTGCTAATTCTAATATCTATGGGAGGAGGAACGCCCAAAAAGTGCAAAAATTGTACATTTGGTATCTTCTAAACAAACGAATATAAAATATAGTTTGTGGATTCCACTAGAGATAGAAACATCAGATGAGAGGTAAACTTTTGGAAATTCGGATTTTCAGGGGGGAAAATGGCCCTTAAATGTAAAAGGGTACCTTTTTTGCATCTTCTTTACAAAGTAATTTAGGAATACGAAATTTGATATGTTGATTCCATCCATAAAAAATGGGAAAACTGGTACCTTTTAAACTGATAAATTTAATAGTCTCTTATCTTAAAAAAATACCATTTACTGAAAAAGTTATGAAACTTTTAGCATTGCTGTTTTTTTGTTGAATTAGTGAAAGAATGTGTTCCAAAGACGAGCGGCATGTACTTAAAACTGCCATTCAGATACTAGGCATTGGTGCCTTGGAATTACAATACTTCGGTTTCTTGGCGATTGGAAAAAACGGATTTTGTTAAATATATATTTGGGTATTTGCCTGTTTATTATTTTATGCAAAAATATAAGAGTTCGAATTTTCAACAGATTATCAAGATATATCCCGTAAAGATTACTGGAAACAGAGGAAACATGATCAAATCTTCTCAATCCATACACAAATCTTATAACATTATTAAACAAGACATTTAGTTTCCTATTACTAACTGCATCACAGCTTCCAAATAGCTCACACCCATACAACAGGGAAGGAATCGGATACGTCTTGGCAAGTAAGGCCCTTATTCTTAAAGGGGTGAAATACTGTGTGGCCCAGACAGCTCGTAGTTTTGCATAAGTTTGACCAACCAGTGAATTTATATGATCAGTCCATGTCAAATTGCTATTGAAAGTTATCCGTAGATTTTTCGCCGTATTAACAATTTCAATTTTCTGGCCATTTAAATCAATGTCTTCAGAAATGGTGGGATTTAAACTTTTTTTTCGTATAACAATGCATTTAGATTTCTGTGGATTCAAAAAGGGTCCGTTAGCATTAGCCCAAAGGTAGATTCTGTTTAAGTCGTCATTTAGAAGGGTTATGACTGAAGCAATATTCTGAACTGGGCTACTTAAAGTGAGTTGCACGTCATCTGCGTATAAATGTATCTTACAATTGGAGAGTTGTTTTGGCAAATCATTTGCGAACAAGGAAAATAAAATTGGACCTTCAATAGAGCCCTGAGGCACTCCCCTAGTAAGGGATAATCTATCTGACCATACACCGTTTACAAATACTGATTGTGTGCGGTTCGAAAGATATGATGATATAAGTTTGGTTGCTGTATCCGTATATCTAAAAAAGTGTTTCAGTTTTCCAAGGAGTATATCATGGTCTACCGTATCGAAGGTCTTAGAATGGTCTAGAAGCACTAAAAAGTTTATATTTCCATTTTCCAATCCTTTCCGTATGTTCTCACTAACTTCCACAAGAGCCGTAACGCAGCTATGGCTCTGACGAAAACCAGATTGCGTACTGCAAAGCAAATTATGTGTATTGACATATGAAATCATTTCTTTATACAACAGTTTTTCCAAGACTTTCGATAGAAAACACAATATGGCTATAGGTCTGAATTCTCCATTTGACTTAGCGGGTACATACAAGACATTATAATAATATTAAACAGATGAGTAACATACGGCAAAATCAGGGGTAGAAGTAATCTTATAAATTTTGGGTGTAAGTTATCACTGCCCATTGCATTTGATTTTATTAAAGAGCACATTGAAATAACGTCATTTTGAGTTACGCAAGAAAATTGAAAATGTTCGCTGATTAACCTGTTATCTGTATTTAAGGTGTCTGAGGAAAAATTATAAAAAGTCGAATTTGTCTTATTATGAATTGTTTAATTTTTATCGACCTTTTTATATTTTGATTTTGGTAGATTTTTTTAGAATTTTCTAAAGGTCTGGTATTTTTTTAAAAATAAATAAAAGACTAGCTTATTTCATTTTCTCCAATCCTACGTTTCGTCGGTATTTTTCCGACCTCCTCAGGGATTAATTTTATTGAATCTGGCAACCAAATAAATATATAAAGGAAAATAACGATAGTAATAACAAACAACCATAAATTTAACAATAAAATAATTACACTTTCATATGGTCTTTTCGTCAATTTTGCATTACTTTAAAATGTATTACACCGTTTTTGTACAACATTTAACATACGATACAAACACAGAATTAATTAATAAAACTATATCAATGTAAAATAATTAAAAATAAAATATCACAGTAATTATTCTATCGCCAATATCACAGTCGAAGTTAAACTAAATTATTGCTATTATGTAGTTAGAATTAGCGCCGTCTCTATCTTCCTTTATATTTATAACTTGATCTGCTTTTTGCTGGATTCTTAAACTTTCCAGTGTATACCTTTTCCCCACTTTCTTTTCTACTTCTAAGATCCTCACATTGCTAAGGTCGGCCGTATGTTTTTTTATCAAAACGATGTTGAGAGAGACCTGTTGTTAGTTTTTGCTTTTTAATGTCAGCTTCATGTTCGTCTACTCTCGTACCTAAGCTTCTCTTTGTTGTGCCTATATAAATTTTTTTCCACACTCTTCTTGTTCGTTGCCAATACATTTTATCTCATATACTACGTTGCTTTTATCCCTTGTTCCTATTTTTGTTTTTGTTTGCGTGAACAGTGATTTCGTTGTTTTGTTTGCTCTGTGTGCCAATATTATATTGTTGTCTGCTATTATATCTCTCAATTGAAATATTTTCTGGATAAATGCTAAGCTGTAGAATTTCGTGCTGCCAGATGTGTTATTGTTTTGTGTATTGCTAATTTCCCTAGTGTTTTTATTTGTGGCTTTGTGTATTAAATTATTAATTATATTTTCCGGAAAACTGTTTTTTGTTAATTTTTTTTTTAATTTTGTTTATGTTTTTTGATCGAAATTTATTATCACTTAATTGAAAAACTTTGTCTATCATATTTAATGCTGTATTAATCTTTTGTGTCATTGGTTGCGTAGAGTGAAAATTGATAATGCGGCCAGATGCAATCGATTTAGTGTACCAGTGTGTTAAAATTTTGTTATTTTCCCTGTGTAGCCTCATATCAAGCTATGGTATTGAATTATCTTCCTCTTTTTCAATGGTAAATTTTAATTTTGTGCGATAACAGTTAAATGTTATTAAAATCTGCCCTTCGTCTTTTTTTTTGATCACTGATCACTGCATTACAGGTGCGTTGGTAAACGTTCTGTTAAGCATATTTGCATAAGCATACTACTTTTCTTAAAAAGAATATTTTCTTAAAATGATTTCTTTTTAACAGCAATTTTTTCTTTAAAAGAACCTTGACTTAAAAAATAACTTTTACTGAAATAGTACATTTTCTAAAAAAAAGTGCATTTTATCGAAAAATTGCAGTTGTTACAAACTTTTTCTTTAATACATTTTCTTTAAGACTACTTTTTCTTAAAAAGTACCTCTTCGCAAAATTTACTTTTTCTTGAAAAATTTAATTTTTCCTTAAAAAAAATAACTTTTCTTTAAAAAGTTCCTGTACTCATTAAAGCGCCTTTTCTTACAAAAGCATCTTTTCCTTGAAAGACATATTCTTAAAAAGTTAATTTTCTTAAACAAGAACCTTATCTTAAAAAGTACCTTTTATTCAAAAAGTTCCTTTCATTCAATAGATACATTTTATTCAGTAAGTACCTTTTATTTAATAAGAACCTTTTATTAAAAAAGTACCTTTATACGAAAAGTACCCTTTGTTATTAAATAACAGCGTATTGTTCGAAAAATACTTTTTATTCAAATTCTAATTATTATATAATTTAATTTTTCTTAAACTCTATTATAAAATATATTTTTTTTTATAAATAAAATAGTAAAATAAACTTTATTTTAAAAGTAAAATTTCTTAAATAAAGTTACTATTATTAAAAAATTAATGGATTTTTTAAAAACTAAATGAAAACAAATATCTGCAATTTGAAAATAATATGCCTAAAAAACAACACAAAATTTTTTAGGTTTGAAACTGAATTTATATTACTAATATTTGACTAAATGTCTCAAATAAGCAATGCTATAGTTGAACGCCAATGTGAAAACCAAGTAAAAAAATTATAGTCGGGTTAGCTCGACTATACAGTACCCTATACTATGATTTAGAGACCCTATCTCTTCGGTCCAACTAATTGGATATAGAAAATTAGCATAAACCAAATCTGAATGGCATTGTTATTATTTTTTTTTGCTGCGGGTATGAAGAAGTTCCTATCGGGTGCTATATTTATATGCGGGCAAGGTCGAAAAATGGACCGATCCTGACCATATTTGGTAAAGTCACTTATATTTTGAAAAAATATACACAAACCAAATTTTAGAAAATTCTGTGGAATATTTTTATTTTTTTTGATAGATTTAAGTGAAGATCGGGAAGCGGCTCTATATGGGGCCTATGACTAAGAATTGTCCTATAAGGATTATTGAATTGGATTGGACTAATGGATATAATAAACACATACAAACCCAATTTGACTGAGATCTATATGATAATTTGGATCTGATGGCAATTTATGTCGATTTCATAGGGGTCATTTGTATGGGGACTAGGTCGGAACACGGACCGGATGAAAGCTTATATACCAAATTTCATCAAAATGTATTCATATTTGCCATCTGTAGTGTGATTATGTAAAAGGTTTAGATGGACACACAGACAGACGGACGGACGGACATCGCTAAATCGACTCAGTATATGATTCTGAGTCGATCGGTATAATAATAGATGGGTCTAGGTCAAATATTTTAGTTACAAACAGTAGCACAAAGTCATTATACCCAAACCACATAGTGGTATAGGGTATAATAATCTAAGGGCATTTATCTATATGCATAAAAAGAGTTTTTTTCACAGCAACTGTATGGGCCAAGTTTCAGATCGATCGGATGAGAGGAAATTACATTTAGATCACTCCGTGACTGTTCATTACTATGCGTGACTGTGCGTGACTATCCCAAAATTAATCTGTAGTCACAACAAGACCATGGGCCAAGTTTCAGATCAATTGGATAAGGGGGAATGGGGTTGCCCCACGACAGACAGACAGAGAGATTGAGTTAAAAGCAAGGTTCAGAAAATACACACATGAAACACACAATGTTCTGTTCAAAAGCAGCCAACACATATCTTTATTTTCATATCAATTATGTGCGTTTCTAAATTTTCTACGGTGCCCAACACAACCATGACTGTGTTCGTTTTAATATTTCGTTATTTACACGAACATTTTTGTATCACATACTTTTTGTTTCAATCACAAATAAAGCACACATTTTTGAGTGTTGCTTTATTTGAAGTTCATGTTCTGGTACGTGTACTAAAAAAAAACACAGAACATGTACAATAAACAGGTTGGAGTTCAGTTATATTTTAATTTGTGTTGTGGCTCGTGTAGTAAGAAAAAACAGAACATGTACAATAAACAGGTTCGAGTTCAGTTATATTTTAAACACGACTTAAACACGACTTAAAATAAAACTAAACTCGAACCTGTTTATTGTACATGTTCTGTTTTTTCTTACTATACGAGCCACAACACAAATTAAACAAGTAAGAAAATTATAGTCGGTCTAGACCGACTATACGATACCCTATACCATGCGTTTAGAGACCCTATCTCTAAGGCCCAACTAACTGGATATAGAAAATAAGCATAAACCAAATTTGAGTGGGATTTTTATAAATTTTTTCGGCTGCATATATGAAAAAGTTCATATAGGATGATATATCTATATGGGGACTAGGCCCAAAAATGGACCGATCCTGACCATGTTTGGTAAAGTCTCTTGTATTTGGCAAAAATATATACAAACAAAATTTGGGAAGAATCAGTGCAATATTTTTGTTTTTGATTGATTTAAGTGAAAATCGGGAAGCAGCTCTATATGGGGCCTATGACTAAGAGTTGTCCAATAGGGATCATTTTTGGACTACTCATTAATGGATGTAATATATACATAGAAACCCAATTTGACTAAGATTTGTATGATAATTTGGATTTTATGGCAATATATGTTGATTTCATAGGGGTCATTTGTATGGGGGCTAGGTCTGAACATAGACCGATTCTCACCAATTTCAATAGCGTTCATCCCATGGCCGGTAAAAGATCAAATACCAAATTTCGTCAAAATATATTCATATTTGCGACCTGCAGTTTGATTACAAGCTTTACATGGACACACAGACGGACGGACGGACGGACGGACGGACGGACGGACGGACATCGTTTAATCGAATCAGATAGTGATACTGATTCGATCGGTATAATTAAAGATGGGTGTTGGTCAAATATTTTTGGTTGTTACAAACAGCAGCACAAAGTCATTATACCGAAACCACATAGTGGTATAGGGTATAAATATAACTGAACTCCAACCTGTTTATTGTACATGTTCTGTGTTTTTTTCAGTACACGTACCAGAACATGAACTTCAAATAAAGCAACACTCAAAAATGTGTGCTTATGTGTGATTGAAGGAAAAAGTATGTGATACAAAAATGTTCGTGTAAATAACGAAATTTTAAAACGAACACAGTCATGGTTGTGTTGGGCACCGAAGAAAATTTAAAAACAAACATAATTGGTATGAAAATAAAAATATGTGTGTGTTGGTCTAAGTTATGTTTGTTTACATATATGTACGAGTTTTTTATTCAGTGTGTGTTTTTTTCTGAACTCTGGTTAAAAGAAAGAGTTTTTTTTTTTTTTTTTAATTCTTTATTTATTTATAATGAAAGATATAATTACAAAACTCCAAATAAACATAAAGTATAAATATAACTTATTTTATATACAAAGTCCCATTTTAGCGAGCTCTCAAGTATAATATTTAT
Organism: Cordilura impudica; assembly: GCA_963682025.1. Classification (NCBI taxonomy): domain Eukaryota; kingdom Metazoa; phylum Arthropoda; class Insecta; order Diptera; family Scathophagidae; genus Cordilura; species Cordilura impudica. Next base: position 44,177,094 of record OY821517.1, read on the forward strand.
TTAATAGTAATGTTATTTTTTTCTATCACTTATACATAAATACAAGGTAGCATGTAAATATAAGATTAAATGTAAGTAAAAAGGCTAACAAAAACTTACTTTTATATTGGCTAGAATAAAAAAAATAAGGTCAAGGTTTAAAATTAAAAAGGATAATTATTGGGTGAGCTACCAATATTTTTTAAGGTTTATATTATGTCTAAGATTTTTATCATCCGAATAAATACTTGTGTCAAATCGACAATTTTCTGACGTTAGTTCATTACAATTTATTGTTTTGATATTGGCTCGTCTATAAATATGGTAAGTTATAGGAATGCCATTTTCATTTTGAATAAAACCATTTCTATTAAGGAAAGGAAAAGCTTCGGGTGGAACATGTCCATTTAGTAATGTTTTTGCAATGTACCCTTCGGCAACATAGTAGGGAGCCATGATCAAGTTATTTTCGGTGGTAAACATACTACTTAAAATGTGATCTCTTATGACATGAATAATGAAATGATCAAATCTGGATATCTCAGCTTTTTCATAGAGAATTTTGTTTGCTATAAATTTTTTGTAGTTACTACTCTGAGATCTATATAAAGACGTGCAATGCCTGAGGCATTTCCTTTCGAATATGCGTATCTTCTCCATATATGAAGGAGATATGTTAAACCATATTTGGCAACCATATGATAGAACTGGTCTTATTAAAGATTTTAACCCTTGATTGTATATATTTAGAAAAAAATAATTTTTTATACATGAAAAATGCATTTTTAGCTTTAGTTAGTTGTTGGTTTATATGATTGTGAAAGTACAGAAATTTATCTAGATGAATACCTAATAATTTAACAGTTTGCTTTACTGGAATATTTATATTATTAATTGATTTAATACCAAAAGATTTCCAGTTTCTTCTTATATTGCTGTTGCATTTCCCAACTGGTGGTCTGAAAAGAATACACTCGCATTTGTTTAAATTTATTCTCATATGCCAGTCCAAGGAATATTTTTCAATAATTAAAAACTTATTTTGCAAACTGTTATTAATTTTCTTTATTGTATTGTCGGCGCGGTAGATAGTAATGTCGTCTGCGAAAGCAATAATGTTGTCTATTTTTTCTAGTAAATCGAATAAGTATAAATTAAATAGAATTGGAGAGTTGACGGTCCCTTGCTGTAATCCATTAACAATTGTAAATTTTTTGGTGCCAACTGTATCTTTATTAGAAACGGAAAATGTTTTATTATTCAACATATTATGTATGAGAATTACAAAATGTAGCGGAAATTTAAATTTAAATAATTTGTATATTAAGCCGGGTATCCAAATACTATCGAAAGCTTTTTTGAAGTCAACTAAACAGGCACCAGTATATAACGATTTGTTTAGGTTCCACTGAATATCTGAAACAACCAAGTGAATTGCATGTATCGTTGAGTGCTTGTATTTAAATCCTAACTAACTATTTAAATCCTCGCTAACTATATTCTTGGAGTCGCATAGCTTTACAATGTTAATATTTATACAGACTTCAAATACTTTGCTGATGTTTAGAGGCAAGCTAATTGCCCGTAAATTTTTCGGATTGCTCGTTTCTTTATCTTTTTTAGGTAAAATTATTACCTTAGCTTGCTTCCAAGCACGAGGCAAGTAAGCATTATTCAACATGTTATTGAAAAGTATTCCATATTTGGACATTAAATCATCTGGTATGTAACGTAAGACTACATTAGGTATATTATCAACTCCAGATGACAGTTTTGGTCTTAATTTTTTAAAAATTGATAAAACTTTATTAAAGATGTTTTAAAGTAGAAATTACTCTAATCAGGCTTTCAAGGTCATGGGTTTCAAATGCAAATAAAAGATTATTCCATTTTTTTCAATCCGACGTTTCGTTGGGATTATTCCAACATCTTCAGGGATTTTGATTTATTGAATCTGGCAATTTTTCATAAACAATAAGAATAATACAATTTAATAACAACAAGGGAAAACATAACATCAAGTGAAAAATTCAACTTACATATAATCTTTTTTGTCAGTTTTACATTTAAAAACTTTTAAGTATGTGGTAAAATACGAGTAAACAGCACGACATTAAACACACAATTATTAAAAATAAATAAATATAAAATAAAATATCACAGATTAAACTTTTTCTTAATGTTAGTATCACAGTTGAACCTAAACTAAATTAAACTATTGCTATGGTGTAATTTGCGTTGGTTTGATCTTTGTCACTTTTTGTATTTATTGCACGAAGTTGTCTTTGTTGAATTCTCAAACTCTCTAAAGTGTATCTCTTATTTTCCTTTCTCTCCTTGTCTAATATCTTTACATTACTTAGATCCGCTACATGTTTTGTTTCAATGCAGTGTTGTGCTAGCGCGGTTGTGTATTTATTTTTCTTAATATCTGCTTCGTGTTCGCTTATTCTTATTGCTAAATTTCGTTTTGTTGTTCCTACGTAAACTTTACCGCAAGTTTCGTTTGCATTGCCTATATATTGGATTTCGTATACAACATTGCTCTGATCTGTTTTTTCTATTTTAGTTTTTGTTTGTGTAAACAGGCTACAAATTGTTTTGTTTGGTTTATATGCTAACGATACTGTGTCATCTTTTATTATTTCTTTCATTTGGCTTCTCTCAGTGAGTTTTGGTATGTAAGAGAGGCTGTAAAATTTTTTGGTCCTGCCAGATGTTTCTATTGTGTTTTCCCGTGCTCCCTCATTTGTGGCGTGTTTTATCAGATTGTTTATAATGTAATTTGGATAATTATTCTTTATCAATATAGTTCTAACTTTTTCTATATTTTGGGCTTTAAATTTATTATCATTCAATTTGATGACTTTTTTAATAAGATTTATTGCTGTGTTTGTTTTTTGTTTTGTTGGTTGTGTAGAGTGATAATTTATTAGACGGTCTGAAGCTATGGATTTTGTATACCAATCTGTGATAATTTTACTGTTTTCTTTTAGGATTCTCATATCTAAATACGGCAAAGCATTATTTGTTTCCCTTTCAATTGTAAATTTTAATTTGTTATGATAGTTGTTGAATGTTTTTAGGATAATTTCTTCGTCTTTTTTCTTTATAATCGCGAATAAGTCATCTACATCTTTAGATATAAAAATGTTATCCAATTGAGATTCTTTTAAGTCAATTGCTCTTTTCGATGCTGTAAATATCGTTTTGGTGGAGCTATTGTATTCATACTGGTTCTTCCTTTCTAAAAATTCAGTGAAACAATGATTTACTTCTATATGGACGGTATTATCAGGAATAATCTCTTTAAAAGAGTGAACCGATTCCAGAAATGAGCCAACTGTATTTAACTTTTGGGGCTACTGTCAGTTGCAGTTGTCAGAATTGAGTTCCAAAATCATGTGTTTTACTGTGTTATACAATGGTCTGCGTGTGTTTATTAAATTGGTAATGTGTGCAAAAATTGTATATGAAAATCTCTTTGTTGAATTGGAAAATAAATTTGGACATAAACCAATAACGATAAAAATGAAAAGTAATCGCACATCAGACGCCATGTGTTGAATTGTGCATAGCCTAAAATTATCATACCTTTAGGTGGCATACAAGGTAGATCAAATACTTATAATGAATATTTATTGTGAAATAAATTTTATGAATTATATAGTTTAAAAAAACATTTAAAGGTATAAATCATATAAAACAATAAAATTTTCTACAAATTCTGAATTTCAAGGGCTGGGCTTTTCCAGTATCTATGTACAAATTTAAAATTAATTTTCTTTTCGTTTATTTGTTGGCTCGCTTTTTTTTTCAATGACTTTCGGTAAAAATTGGACCTCAATTTTATTACCCAACACATGTAGCTAGCAAACTTAATCTAAAGTCTATCCAATTTTTTTTCTACCTTCCAAAAAACAGCATTTCTTAAGGTCCTCCATATAGAAATACGTTTGATAAATGATTTATTTCAACATTGGAACTAAATCGCCTTCCGGCGAAATACGTTTAGAAATAGAAAAAATCACCAGCAGCTAAATCCCTAGAATTTTATGGATGAGGAGTTCTGCAATGCCGACTTTAAACGTACGATTGGGGATTGATGTAAAATCACGTTTTTCTTGTTCAAATGTGGTCTTATTATACGCTCCACTCCAGTGTGCAGAGGGTATATATAAGTTTGTCATTCCGTTTGTAATAATTAGAAAAAAAATTTTGGACCCCATAAAATATATATATTTGTGATCCTTATAGCAACCGGAGTTGATATAGCGATGTCCGTCTGTCCGTCTGTCCGTCTGTGGAAATCACGATGACGGCACCAATCGGGCAGCTAGTGTGCTCGTTGATATAAAAGATGATTCACTGACATCCTGAAAAGTTTGCTATTTAAAATCGTTCAAATCGGTCTATTAGGGCCCGAGATTTGAATGAAGAACTAAAAAAAGTCTTGAAAAAATATAATTTTCCATGTTGTTCTTGTCACGATCACGCCCTGAATAGTGCAGCTACAGTGATCATTTTTAGTGAGAATGATTTACCAAATTCATGGCAAGATCTCTGTTTCAAAAATCATTAAAATGTGTGCGAAAATTGCGTACGGATTTTGGAAGAAGAGAAGCACCGTCAGCTCCGTGTGTTCGTTATCTTGTGAAAAAAGTGAAAGAAACTGGCATCCTCATCGATAAACCAAAGCGTGAAAAGCCATAAACAGTGCGTACACCCGAGAATATTGCTGCTGTGGCAGAAAGTGTGCGTGAAGCGCCATCAACATCATTCACCGTCGTTCTCAAGAATTGAAAATTTCGGAGGCATCATTGAGCGAATTTTTCATAAAGACCTTGGTATGACGCCATACAAAGTCCAATTGGTTCAGGAGTTGAAGCCAACTGACCATCCAATGCGTTCTCGCTTCGCTAAGTGGGCCTGCGGTCGATTTACAGAGGATGCCGATTTTGCCAAAAAAAATCATCTTTTCAGATGAAGCTCATTTTGATCTTGGCGGGTATGTAAACAAGCAAAACTGTCGCATTTGGGGCACAGAAAACACGCACGCATACATTGAAAAGCCGATGCACCCAAAACGAGTCACTGTTTGGTGCGGATTTTGCTCCAGATTCATAATTGGGCCATTTTTCTTCGAAAATGAGCAAGGAGTGGCCGTTACAGTCAATGGCGATCGTTATCGGGCCATGTTGAACGAATTTTTGTTCACAAAAATTGAAGAGGAGGATATTGGCAACATTTGGTTTCAACAGGACGGCGCTACGTGCCACACAGCCGAAGCTACACTCGATGTTTTGCGCCCTGTTTTTGAAGATCGCATTATCAGCCGAAGAGCTGATGTCGTTTGGCCACCTCGGAGCTGTGATTTGACACCGTTGGACTATTATTTGTGGGGTGCCCTCAAAGATAAGTGTTACTCCATCAAGCCAGAGACAATTGACGCTTTAAGGGACAATATTCGTGAAGCCATTGGTGAAATACAGCTGCACACAATCGATAATGTGCTTAAAAATTGGACCGATAATGTAGGCTACTGCATGGCCAGTCGAGGCAGCCATTTGAATGAAATTATTTTCCATTATTAACCGGAAGGGCTGTACTTTCAAATAAAAAAAGAAATTTGAGATAATATTCATTATTTTTTTTTATAGCATTTGCAAAAAAAAAAAGTTATTTGGCGGACCTTTTAGAATGCAATATCCTTTGAAAATTATTTCTGAGCCTAAAATAATTACATCTATAATATTAATAGGCAAGGCGGTTTCTTGTGACCGATGTAATTTTCACAGTTTTACCCCGATTTTGATAAAAAATTTATCATTTGAAAGGTATTTCATTTTAGCTGTTACCCAGATTTACAGATTTTCATCGTCTGGAATATTTTTTTTTAGTTATGATCGTTTAAAGTTGCTATTAACACATACATAAAATTATACAATGCTATTTCTGTGGTTTTCTGGAATAACCGCGTATGTCCATTTTTGTCAGTTTTGAGGTAACGATGCCAAATATATTAATTTTTAACGCTCTTTACATGTGTTAAATTAAAAAAAAAAAAAAAATATTGACCATTTCTGAGTTTTTTCTTTAAATAACGACGTAACTTAAATGTTTATTATTTAATTTGCAGCACTATCGACGTATGTCAACATACGTATGATCGCTGACAAATTATTTTCTCAGAAAAGGACACATAGCGACATACGTTGTTATTAATGAAAAAAAAATGCAAAATAATTTTGGATTATTTTTCAGTTTATAACCACTTATAAAAACTTGTGTGTTTATTTCTGTTATTTTTTGCCACTATTATTCTTGATACGTTTGTTGACGAACAAAAAAAATCAATTTTTCAAGCAATAACAACTTATGTCCACATGGGTAGTAGCATTGGTAGTTTTCTTTTTCAAAGAAAACGACTTTTGTCGACATAACTTGTTTTATCTGCACACACTTTAAGTGTAATTTACATATTGTTTTTTTCGTCCTTCTCTAGGATCTATTTCTCTGAAGATTTTTGACTCAAAATTTTATATAAAGTATTTATTGCCCATATCTAAAGGACTGTTAAATAAAAAGCTCTCAAAACTTTATATCGAGGCCATAATTTAAAATATAACCTTTTATGGCTCACCTGAACATTTTGATTTTATGACATACGCGGTTATTCTAGAAAATCAAAGATGTGTGTGTTTATTACATTTGTTAATGTGTTGAGTTTGTTTTCTTCAGTTAGAATGAGTTGAATTGTGAAGCATACCTTTAGGATCTTTATTAAATGAAAAAAATGAAATTTACTACAATATGCACTCGAATTTCGAGTGCTGGACTCTGCTAGTTTTAATAAAAGTATGATTTTCAAAAAAAAAAAAGTAAATAAATAAAACTAATTAACCCATTCTAATTTTTTTTTTTTTTTATATAAAATTTGACAGTAGAGTACCATAAATAACCGCTATACCGCCGGTTTCCTTAAAGTTTTTCAATTGTTATTGTCGGTGGTTGTGTGGAGTATGATAATGATATTTTGAAACAATTGTCTGTATCTCCTTTTGGTTATTGTCTTCCTTTTGGTGAAACTACTTTAGCAACCGTAGTTGCCACTACTGTAACAACTACTTTTATTATTATTATTATTGTATTATTCGTATTCTGTTGTGTCAAAGTGGGTGTTTGTATGAGTAATTGGGTACATTTTGCTTTAACAACAATAATCATACAATTGCTGTTAAGTGTTTTAGCTTCATTTTTCTATACAAAGTTTTATTTGTTTGTTTGCTGAGAGATTACGAGTATTTTTTTTTTGTTTGTTTTTTTTTTTTTTTTTGTTTTCATTGTTTCCATTACTTTTAAAGAAGAAACAACAAAATGTTAGCCTGCGTATTTTATTTGGTACGTGCTCAGAATAATAGTTGCAAAAATTGTCTCATTCTATATTTTTGCCATGTTTTTGGTGTCATATTTTTGTTCTTAAATCACGAGAAAAAAGATTAAAAAAATTTAGAAACAAAAATTATGGAGAATAAATTGTTTTTCAACATTCCTCCTTATATAGTTGTTGGACATACGAGGCAACAACAACAACCATTTAAGCAAAAGCAAGGAGATTATTTTGTTAATAATTTTATGCTGTTACTCTGCTATTAGTTTCTACATTCTTAATACTTGGATCAGACATAATAGTTCACTAAATATTTTAGGTGTAAAAATAATTATGTACTGATAATATGAAACTAAAACCGGTTTAACAATATTAGATTTTGGTTTAAGACCAGGGCTGTTTAGATTGGGTACAAGGTACAGTTTAGATTGGGCAAAGAAAAATCTTATAACATTTAACATATTTAGTATATGACTTTAAATGCAGTGGCTTATCTGGTTTAGTAGCCGAATCTGTATCGAAGCATAAAAACTTGCATTGGCGCTGTAATGACTGTCAAAAATTTGGCGCTGACTTTTACCGCTTCTTCCAAAGCACTAAAAACAATTTTTTGCAAATTCAAAACCATTTTGCTAATTTATCCGAGCAAATAAACTCTTATGGAAAGCTTTTCGATGATTTCAAGTCATTGGATGGACTCCAATCACCTAAATTACTATCTCCAAATCGCCGTAAGTCACCCAGATTCATGAATAGAGAAAACCTTGATAATACTACTGCTTCTTCAATCCATACAACTCTGAATTCTGCAAATATGTTTACGACAATTACTTCTCCTTTGATGCCTCAAAATGCTATCCTACCATCCTTTAATAAAGCATCATCGATACTTTACAACTGATAATATACAATCTTTTACAAATACTGCTCCTTTGATGTCTAAAACTGCAATGCTACCATCTTTAAATAATACGTCCTTGACGCCTACAACTGCTATTCTACCATCTTTAACTAATGAAGAGGCGTTACCGAAACAACTAAAAGTAATACCGCCAAAAAAATCTATTTTTATTTCGCGTCTTTCTTCGGATACCTTCACTGATGACATTAACTTTTATATAAACTCTAAACTAAGTTATAAAGCTGATGTTATGATATATAAATTTTCCTATTCCGTACCAAGAAGGATTACATCTTTTAAAATAACCGTTCCGTTCGATATTTATGAGCAAATCGTTAACCCTGGTTTCTGGGCTGTGAATACTTTAGTTCGTGAATATGAATTTAAAGAAAATCCACGGAGAAACAACATTTGCTGAGCGTCCGCCCCGACATCGAATAAATGAAAATACGAATTTCAACATTAATTCAAAAAAGTAGATTCTTTACCCGTTGAACGCCTAATCATTAGTAGTTAACAGTTATGATTTTAATTTTCATGTTATCATCTTTACTGAGACATGGCTGAAAGATAATGTTTTTAACTCTGAGTTACTATGTAACTATTATCAAATATGTAGATATAACAAAAACGATCGTAATAGTGGTGGTGTTTTAATTGCTGTGTCATGCCTGTTTGCTTCCGAATCTCTTCAAACTAAATCTTCTCCAAATATTGAGTTTGTAAGTGTAAGGATAAAGCTTAATTATAAAATCATTTTCATAAACTGTTCGTATATACCTCCTGATTCTCCCGAAGAAATATACCTTGAACAAGTTCAGGCCATCAAATCAGTTGCTCAACGTGCTAAATCTGAGGATTTAATTTTTGTTGTTGGAGATTTTAATTTACCATCTATAATATGGAAAAATTCGCCTGATGCTCCGGATTTTATTCCAATTAAATCTAAAAACTGTGATGATTTAATATTGAATGAGATAGTTGATCTTAGTCTTTACCAGATGAATGGCGTATTTAATGAATACGGTAAACTGCTAGATCTGGTATTTACAAATAATCCAGAAGATTGTATAATAACTCGCTCTGATCCTATCACCTTGCCGGAAGATCGCTTTCATCCAACTATTGAGATTAGCTGTGTTTTGACTACTTTTGGTGGATCAAATATTCGTATTAATAAAGATAAAGTTTTTTGTTTTAAACAAACCAACTATAGCCAATTGATTGATCTAATTTCTAACACTAACTGGAATGATTTGTTGTGCCATACTTCTATTGATTTAATGGTGGAGGTCTTTTATAGAACTACATATGTATTCTTTTATGGATGAATACATCTCAAAGCGTTCTGTTTACAAACGAACTGGCCCGCCTTGGAACTCAAAACAACTATCAAGATTAAAAAATTTGAAGAACAAGTATTATAAAAAGTATAAAATCGTGTCGAATATAATATTCTTAATAATTATTCATACAAAAACTATCTAAACAAAATGAAGGAAGATTTCAATCGTGATCCTAAAGCATTTTACAACTTTGTTAATTCAAAAAGAAAAACTACTGGTTATCCATTTGTAATGAAATTTAACGATATCGAATCTAGTGATGATACTATAATAAGTAACATGTTTGCAGACTTTTTCTGCTCGTACATATTATGTTGCTCAATATTGTTCCAACAGCTATTCATATCCAATAAACACAAATCAAGCTATATCTTTCCCCCTAGCTGATAAGGCAGAACTTGTTAATAGCCTGAAGAAACTTAAAGTTTCATTTACTCATGGACCCGATGGAGTACATAGTTCTATACTCAATTATTGTGCTACTTCCTTGGCAACACCACTGACTCTGTTGTTTAATACGTCAATAAAAAATTGTTATTTTCCAAAATTTTGGAGAGCTTCTTACATCATTCCATTATTTGAAGTTGGAAATAGATCGGATGTTTCTAATTACCATGGTATTGCTAAACTTAGTGAAATCCCTAAGCTTTTCGAGAAATTTATTACAGATTTTTTGTGCTATCACTCATCGTTAATTTTGCCACCATTTCAACACGGATTTCGGAAAGGATGCCCTACCGTTACAAATGTGCTTCATTTTACGACAACAATTAACGATGGTTTTGTCAAGAAAAAACCAACAGATGCAGTATACACCGATTTTAGTAAGGCTTTCGATAAAGTAAACCATAACCTTCTACTGATCAAATTGGATTTATTAGGTTTAACATCATTAAGCCTTAAATGGATAAAATCATAATTTTCTGAGAGAACACAACGTGTAATGTATAATAATATGTCATCTAAAGATATTACTGTGACTTCTGGTGTTCCTCAAGGCAGCCATCTTGGACCAATTCTTTTCTCCCTTTTCATCAATGATCTTCCAAAAGTGATACACTTTTGCAACGTTTTAATGTACGCTGATGATGTTCAAATTTTTTTAAGTTACTGTCAACAATTTCTTTTCGTGATGTAACCGTAACCTAACGGAACTAAACTAAAAAAAAAAAATAAATGTATGCGTTTTTAAAGAAATAGTCTTATTCCTGCTAACTACTCTTTGGGCGGATATCAGCTTGAACTTGTTGATACTTTTCTGGATTTAAGGATTCTACTTGATCCTAAATTAAACTTTGTATCTCACGTCACCATGACAGTTAATAAAGCTAGAGGTACACTTGCCTTTATTAAAAGATGGGCAAAAGAATTTATTGATCCTTACATAACCAAATAACTTTTTACATCTCTTGTAAGACCTATTTTAGAATATGGGTCAATAATATGGAATCCCTTCTATAACATTCATATGCAACGAATCGAGTCTGTACATAAACAATTTCTACTCTTTTGCTTACGTGGCTTACCTTGGAATTCTGCAATTAATCTGCCTTCATACGCTGATCGACTTAAATTAATAATATTACCTACTTTGGCAAGCCGTAGGACTATGCTAAAAGTAACATTTATGATCAACCTAATTAAAGGTGAAATCTGTTCTGACTTTCTTGTCAACACTATAACTTTTAATGTTCCTCAACGAGTTTCACGCCAATTCCAACCACTCTTTGTTAAATGTTTTCAAACCAACTATGCTCTAGCTGATCCTTTTAGAAGAATTTGTTGTGATTATAATAATCTTTATCAATTAATTGATTTTTCGTTGAACACTGATGTAATTAAGCATAATATCATTATTTTCTTAAATTTGTTTTTATTTTTAAATCATTTAATTGTTTCAATATATGTACATATGTAATTATATCACTTATACAGGTCTGTAAGGATTTATTCCATTGACCTAATAAAATAAATAAAAAAAAATAAAAAATGAAAAAATATTAAGAAATGATGTACTACTTTTTCGAGATCGTTAAAAAAGTTCACGCACCAAATGCGATGAAGTTTTGAATTTTAGTTCTTTTTGTTAAGTATAAAAAATTAATATTTAATTGGAAAGTGTTTAGTATTTTCTTATAATTTCAATAATATAAAAAAAACGCACCATTTGGATGGAGGGCGCAAAAAATCGCAATATAATGACGCTATCTAGGGAAAGGTGACCACAAGCCAGTGATAATTTCCATTAATTTACGATATTGGGTGTGATGTAAAAATAGTGGTACTCAGTACCAAAAAAAAATTACCTATATATATTTTTTTTTAATTTTAAGTTCCTTTTGTTTTCGTTTGGATTTTGATGATTTTATTTTTTACTTGTGATACAGGCGAGTATATTTTAAAAATTTCATTTCTCGATTTTTATTGTATAAAACATGTGTCAATGAAGGTCTCGAAATTTTATCACAAGTATTTTTATTATTAAACGTATATTGTTTGTATTATATCGATTGGATATTATCGAAGTTATTTCTTTTATTTTTAGTCGCTAATCAACCGCGGTTGTAAACGGACGTATATTGTGCAAAAATATTGTAAAACAATATTTCTTTCAACAAACAAACAGATTAGTGCCTTAATCTGGAGATTAAGATTCCACCAAAATAAATAATAAAAAAAAAGAAAAAAACGTTAAATAAACAATAACAATTAAACTACAGCAGTAGTAAGATGAGTGATGATGCTGAAAGTGATTGGCAGCAAGTAACAACAACTAAAGCTGTTAAACGTCGACAACTCAACTCGCCTGATCTACATAAACACAAAAAACAAAACACTAATAACAACGAACAAATATTCAACAATAATAATGAAACATTAACATCAGCCAATATGTTTAAGGAACTTCAAACATATGAAGAGTGTACACATGAAGAAACCGAAGCTACACCAAAGCCACCACCAATATTTATACCTGATGTTATAAATATAAATAAAATGATTGTGAATATAGTAAATATCATTCCCAAAAATGAATTTTGTTATACATCATTAAAAAATCAGGTTATTGTTAGAGTTAAAACGGTAAATTCTTATAGAAAATTGGTAAAATCTTTAGATAGCTCAAAAATTAGTTCCAATACTTTTCAAATTAAACAAGACTGTGCTTTTAGGGTTGTAATTAAAGGTATTCATCACTCAACTCCATTGGATGATATACGATCTGAACTTTTGCTACTAGGCCATCAAGTAAGAAGCATTATTAATGTTAAAAGTCACTTGAATAAGCAACTTTTGTCAATGTTTTTCGTTGATCTTGATCCAGACACAAACAATAAAAATATTTATAACATTCGACAAATTAATAAAGCAATTGTTAAAATTGAACCTAAAAAAAAAAAAACGAACGAACTAGTACAATGTTATCGATGCCAATTATTTGGTCACACTAAGTCCTACTGTAAAAGACCATTTAGATGTGTAAAACGCTACTGCTGAATGTACCAAAAATGAAAATTCCCCACCTCGCTGCGTTCACTGCTTACAGAACCATACAGCCAATACAAAGGATGCAAAGTGTATCAACATCTAATTCAAAAAAGAAATTATAATATTTCTTCAAGATAACAAAACGCCAATTATTCATTCGGCCCTCGGGATTATCCTCAATTATCAAATCAACATAATACAAATAATCAAACAAATGAAAATGTTCATCAACTTTCTTACTCCCAAGCTGTTCAAGGTAATAGTAATTAATATAATGGAAAAAATGGATAACCGCATCAGTATGATGAGTCTTTTAATATCCAAATTATGCAATGGAATTTGAGAATTGCAATATGGAACGCCAATGGGCTGTCCAATCAGGCAAATGAAATTGAAATATTTCTTCATACAAACTACATAGACATATTATTAGTATCTGAAACGCATTTCACATCAAGAAGTTACTTTCGAATTAGAGGTTATGACAAATCATCCCAACAATAGTGCTCACGCTGGTTCTGCTATTTTAATAAAGTCCAGTATATATTACGAAGTTCTTGAGGAACACAAATGTCCTTCTCTTCAAGCAGCAGGCGTAAAAATAAATTGCGATGGTAATAATGTTTCTATTTATTCCTTATTTTCACCTCCTAGGCATACCATTAGCTGTCAGGATTATCAAGATTTTTAAAAAAAAATTGGTACAAGATTTATTGTTGGTGGTGATTACAATGCTAAACATACATGGTGGGGCTCAAGGCTCATGAATCCAAAAGGACGTGAACTTCTCAAGTGTCTCCAAAAATATAATTACTCTGTCTTATCAACAGGAAGACCTACATATTGGCCAAGTGATCCACGCAAAATTCCAGACTTGCTTGACTTTGTAGTTTATAATGGCATACCAAGAAGTTGGTTAGATATTGTGGATAGTGATGAATTGATCTCTGACCATTCACCTGTAATATTGAATGTATGCACAATATTATAATCATTACAAAAATCATTTAAAATATTGTCGCCAAAAACTGATATGGATTCTTTCAAATACTGGATTGATAAAAATATTAATCTATCTTCTCCTCCTCAAAATGGCATGGAACTGGATGATGCTGTTGAAAGTTTTACGAACATTATCCATAAAGCGGCAGTTTTGTTTACACCTATCCATGAAAACGCTGGAATTAATAGAAATAGAGTGGTTATATCTGCTGAAATTCAAGCAAAAAAGAAGATTGCGGCGAATTTGGCAATCTACCAGAAGCCCAATTGACAAAAGGAATTTTAATCATGCCACAGTCGAAGTTAAAACCCGTATTCGGGAATTTAAGAACGAAGAAACTAGTCAATTTCTCAAAAGCCTTAACGTTAATGTATCCAGATATGATGAGCATTGCCTTTGGAATGTCACAAAATATTTAAAACGACCAGTAAAACGGAATATCCCAATTAAAGACCTTAATAACTCCTGGTGCAAGATAGATAAAAAAAAGGCAGATGCATATTCCAAATACTTGTAAAATATATTCCAGCCTTTTCATATTAACAGCGATATCGATATGAATGAAATAGAACAATTCCTAGACTGTCCTTGTCAGATGGATCTTCCAATTCAGCACATTTCTCCACAAGAAGTGCAAAAAGAAATCATAGCTCTAAATAATAGAAAAACTGCTGGATATGATAAAATAACTGCTACAGCTGTAAAAGCCCTTCCAAAAAAAGGAGTTATTTTTCTATCTTTAATATTTAATTCAATTTTGAGATTATACCACTTCCCTAATCAATGGAAATATGCAGAATTGATAATTGTACCAAAACCGAACAAACCGGAAAACAATATTTCTTCTTACAGACCAATTAGAACGAAAACAATATTGTTCGGCAGTGTTTTTAGACATCCAACAAGCCTTCGATAGAGTTTGGCACCAGGGACTTCTATCCAAATTAAAAAAATTACTTCCATCACCATATTATTTCTTCATTAAGTCATACATAAACCAAAGACTCTTCCACGTAAAAGTAAATGCTGAAACCTCCGAAATATGTTCAATTAAAGCCGGAATTCCACAAGGTAGTGTTTTAGGCCCTGTCCTTTACACCATATTCACATCGGACATGCCTATCCGAAACAGTTGCAACATATGCTGATGATACAGCTTTAATAGCAACAAGTGATAAAGCAGATATTGCTTCAGCAACGATCCAAACTCAACTTAACGGCATTGAGTTATGGCTATAGAAATGGAATATAAAAGTTAATACCCAAAAATCTACCCAGGTAACGTTTACTTTAAGAAAAGGAGATTGTTCAGTGCTTACATTAAATGGAACACAAATCCCAAAACAAACTAAAGTTAAATATCTTGGCCTTCACCTGCGAACGCAGACTTACTTGGAAAGATCACATTAAAGCAAAAAGGCAACAATTAAATATAAAAACAAGTAAGAAAATTATAGTCGGTCTAGACCGACTATATAATACCCTATACCATGCCCTATCTCTTAGGCCCAACTAACTGGACATAGAAAATAAGCAAAAACCAAATTTGAGTTTGATTTTTATTAATTTTTTTGGCTGCAGATATGAAAAAGTTCATATCGGATGCTATATCTATATGGGACCTAGGTCCAAAAATGGACCGATCCTGATCAAGTTTGGTAAAGTCTCTTGTATTTTGCAAAAATATATACAAACAAAATCTGAGAAGAATCAGTGCAATATTTTTGGTTTTTAATAGATTTAAGTGAAGATCGGGAAGCAGCTCTATATGGGGCCAAAGGGATCATTTTTGGACTACTCATAAATGGACGTAATGAATGCATATAAAACCCAATGTAAGTAAGATCTATATGAAATTTGGATCTTATGGCAATTTATGTCGATTTCATAGGGGTAATTTGTATGGGGGCTAGGTCTGAACATGGACCGATTCTCATATTTGCGATCTGCAGTTTGATTACAAGCTTTACATGGACACACAGATGGACGGACGGACGGACGGACGGACGGACATTGTTAAATCAACTCAGAAAGTGGTTCTGATTCGATCGGTATAATTAAAGATGGGTCTAGGTCAAATATTTTTGGTTGTTACAAACAGCAGCACAAAGTCATTATACCCAAACCATATAGTGGTATAGGGTATAACAAGAAAAATGTATTGGCTTCTTAATCCAAAATCAGAGCTTACTATTAACAATAAACCTCTTATTTACAAAACAATACTGAAACCAGTTTGGACTTATGGCATACAGCTTTGGGGGACAGCTCGTAATTCTAATATTGAAATCTTGCAAAGATACCAATCAAAAACTCTACGGTTGATAACAAATGAACCATGGTTCGTAACTAATAACAATATTTACAAAGATTTACAGATTACTACAGTTCAAGACGATATTAATAGACATAGTTCAAGATACATTGACAAACTTAGTAACAACAGTAACCCATTAGCCACATGCTTATTAGATGAAAGTGAGGAAATAAATAGACTGAAAAGGCACCATATATTAGATTTACCTTATATAAAATGATATCTTATTTTACAAATTTGTAAATAATTTAACTGGATTAGTGTCCAGATTATGCTAAGTTTATTTAAGTTTAACAAATTTGCTTATTGTTGTATAAAAACAGATTGTAAATAAAAGAATTATAAAAAAAAAAAAAATTTCTTTTATTTGGACTTATCGTTCGTATTATTTAAAATTAAATCTAAAAAGAGTACAACAGCTGTTAAAAAAAATCAACTGCGTGGACCAATAACTTAATAAGATTTAAAGATGCTTCAACAAACTGTCGTGATATAGAAAAATTGAAAAATTGATATTACTTTATCGAAAAAAGCTAAAACGTCCTAATGGTGATAACTTTAGTAAAATATTTGATATAACAACCGTAGCAGATGAATTAGAATCTGAACCACAACTCCTTTCTAATTCAGATTCATCTAATTCAGATTCATCAACAATATCTTATAGTGATGATGAAGATCAAGAGGACATTGATTTCACACAGCCGTTACACTAGTTAATACTGCAAAATTGAGAACGACGAAAGCAGCCAAGGTATGTAAACAATTAGCTGAGTCGGGAATAGACATTTCAACACCTTCACAAGCTGGTATATATAAAGCGGTAATAAAATCCGCAGAAAATTTAGAAGAATTTTACACAAGAAACGAAAAAAATTGTTCAATTTTAAATAACTCTTTAGTAAAATACAAAAAGGCCCATAAAAGTTTTTTTTAAGTACTGGGTGAAAGAATCGTCTGCAATTCCGCGGAACGCGCTATCAAAGTTGCGCAAGATATTTCTCCGCTATGTAAAACAACTCGTACTTTAAACTTAAAATTTATTTCATTTAACCAAAAAACTTATCATTGTTATATTGCTATTTTTTAATTTGTATGTATAAAATATATACCATTAATGTACCATATATACAATGTATATTGTAAACAATTTAAAAAAATATTAAAAAAAACTTCGAACTTTTTTTTACCAAAATGATTTCAAAAAATGATTTTTATTCTCAGTGCAACATTGCCCACGTGTGGTGTGGTAAAAAAATTTTGTCAAAAAAAGTTATTACCCTAATATATATAAATTTCCAGAATAATGTAAATTTTTCTAAAAAATCACATAAAATAAAAAAAAATTTCCGATTTAAAGTCAACATTTTGAAGAAACGGTTTAAAACTTGTAAAAGAAAAAATTTTTAGTATACGGAAATCTTTTTTAGATTTTTGGAATTTCTGTGCAACAAAATTAAATTAAATTAGCTGAAAATCTTTAGGGGTACACAACAATAAGAAATTTTATAGTGAGAAGGATTTATTTTAACTAGCAGATTCCAGCCCTCGAAATTCAAATGCAAATGCTAAGAAATTTTATTTTTTCATTAAATTATTGACCCTAAAGGATGCTAGTTAAGACAATTCACAATTCAACACTTATTTCAATTCAACACAATTATTATTGTGAATGAAGAAAGCACATTAATATATTTAATAAACACACACATCATTGTATAATTTAATGTATGTGTTAGTAGTAACTTTAGATGAGCATAAGTCCAAAAAAAAATTTAAAAATTTTAAAATCTGTAAGTCTGGTGGACAGCTAAAAAGAAATACCTTTCAAATAAGATACGTTTGGTCAAAATTGGGAGAAAAATTTTTAACAAATCATAGGTCACAAGAAATCACCTTGCGTATTAATAATAGATTTTAAATTGGGGTCTTTACTTAGCACTTATATATAGACCAATTTAAAAATATTTTTAGAGTCCAGTATACATTTTCCTTTTCTACTGAAATATTAACTAAGAGGTTTTTTATAATTAGTTTGCAATTATAATTACAATGCTTAAAGATGGACGGAAGCTTTATGCATTTTTCTTTTATTTTTATAAAAGAAGACTTAAAGTGAGAGGACAAAAAATTACGATGAGAATAGCTTATTAATATTATTACCCTCAGAGTTGTGACATCTGTTGTAAAAACTTGCAGTAGGTCTTTGAGTACGGGTGTTGAATAGTTCAACGTTAGCTATATTATGTAACTGTTAGTTGGAACAATGACAAGGCAAATTGCTGATAAATTTGTACCATATCGCACCTGTACCTCTAAAGTGAGTCAACTCAAAATTTTTAAATTTTTACATTTTATAGTAAATATTAAAAAAAACCCGTTTTTTGCCTCTACTGAAAATTTGTAAGTTTTGAGTTGACTCACTTTAGAGGTACAGGTGCGATATGTGCCTTAAATTTTTTTTTTGTAAATCGATGCATGAAGTGAATTTTTTCATATATTTGTATGGGAAGTGGTCGAGCTTTTTCGAGTAGTAGTACGCAAGCAGCACAATCATTGTCGGAATACTTTGAAATTTTAAGGGCCATTATTACAACTTGCCGTTAGTTAAAGGCAGGATTTTGTCTGCCCGATAAATAGCTTTGTATTATTACAACGTTAATTTTTTACTGTTATTACTATTAATAATAATAATAATACTTTTTGGATAAAAAAGTAATAAATAAAGGTTTTATAATGTAAAGCCATTTATCGGTCCGACAAAATCCTGCCTTTAACTAACGGCAAGTTGTAATAATGGCCCTTAGAGGATTATCTCGATATATTGCAACAAAACATAGTAAAAAATTTTAGCAAGTCGTAATGGAAATTTTTTTTTTTAAGTTACATCAAACTTGAAATAAGAGAAAATTTTCATATATTTATTTAGAAAGTGGCCGATCTTTTTCGAGTAGTTGTTCGGCCAGAGCACAATTTTAATCGGAATGACTTAATTTTTATATGAGTGATCTGTGAATAAGGTCAATTACGGGCAGTGAAGAAATATCTTTTAATTTTTTTTTTTAGTTTGTGGATTTTGTCGAGCAGTAGTTCCTGCAAGCTTCAATTTTTGGCGGAATGCTTTGAAACTTGAAGGAACTGTTCTACTTATATATACAGCTCTAACGAATATAATTTTTTGTTACATCATTGTGGAAAATTTTCTGGAAAATATCATCAAACTTCAAATAAGAGCATATTTTCACACATTTGTATAGAAAGTGGCCAATATCAGTTCAGTAGTGCTATACCGACGCCACAATTTTGGTCGGAATGGTTTAAAATTTGTTTATGAGTATTCTATGAATCTAGTCAATGAGTATTCTATGAATCTAGTCAATGAGTATTCTATGAATCTAGTCAATTACAGAGAGTGAAAAAATTGAAAAAATTGTGTTTTTATTTTTTTACACTTTTGCAAAATTTCCAATCTTTTCGCTAACATTTTTGTCGAAATGCTTTGAAATTTTGAAACCGTATTCCCCACATATATTCAGATTAAAATACTTAGAGCTTTTTCCAAGTGTTCTAGAAAATTTTTTTGTAAATAAGCATCAAACATATACGAAGATCATATTTTCATACATTTGAGTGGAAAGTGGATGATCTTTTTCGAGTAGTGGATAGTCCACTCCATAGTTTTTATCAGAATGTTTAAATACTTCAGGAGGGTAAGCTATCAGTGTAACTGACTTCAAAATATATAAAATAATACCATGTATTTAGTGAACTTTTTTTTAAAATGAAGTCAAACATCTGTGAAGTGAATATTTTCATACATTTGTATGGAAGAGCGTCGAGCTATTTCGAATAGTAGTTTGCCCACGCCAGTAGGACAGTCGGATTCAAGTGAAATTTCAGGATGATATTCTTGGTACCTGTACGATTCCACAAAGTATGCACTTGTTATTACTACATGCTTATATTTATCTTTTTACATGCTTTCAAACATGAAAAATGTTAATTCTTACTCGAGCTCGAAGCTCGAGTAATGGGGGGCTATGTAATAAAGTTATAGTAAGTCTAGACCAAATATTTGGTCTGCGATATCCTATATCATGAGTTTAGAGTAACGGAAAATTAAATAGAAAATTGAATGGACATATGAAAGAAGCATAAACCAAATTTTAATGACATTGTTAGTCATTTTTTCCTGTAGATATGAAAATTTTTATTTCTGATTCCTATTTTATATGGACTGGGTGATCTTACTATGTACTGCCATGATATCTAACTGAGGAACCAATATGAACGCACTAATAATATTTAGAACAATAAAATCTATTTTCACAAACCTATTTTCTCGATATATTTTTTCAAAAAAAAAATTATATGATTATGGCCTTAGGTATTTGACAAAAACATAAACCCATGTGTAATATTAAAGGTAATTCTGATACATTCAAACGCTCAACTGAACGTGTGTTGGGTAATCTATTTTGAATTGTGTCGACCCCCTGGCTCATGGAAATATCGCCTACCGAAAAATAGCCAAAAGAAAATTCTCCCATACAAAATTGTAACTTGAAATGACCCAACTTTTGGGCTATTTTTAGACTTTTTTTGTGGGTAATTTTTCATAAATTTGTAATGAATAATGACTCACAATTTTCGTGCCATTTTACGTTTTTATAATTTTAGTAAATTGCAGTTGAAATCCATAAAACTTACTGTCAACAAATTTTTGTTTTGTTTTTGTTATTCACATCCAACCAATAACAGATATTGAGTGTAAATAACTTTTTTAATGTTTTCATATAAACTAGCAGATCCCAGCCCTCGAAGTTCGAGTGCACATTCTAGGAAATTTAATTTTTTCATTTAGTAAACACCCTAGAGATATGCTATGTTATTGTCGTTATTGGTTTATGTCCAATTATTGGTTTATGTTCAAAATTATTTTTCAATTCAACACAATTATTATTGTGAATGAAGAAAACAAACTCACAACCACATTAACTAATTTAATAAACACATAAATAGCATTGTATAATTTTAAGTTTATGTTAGTAGCAACTTTAAATTTTACTCCAAAAAATTTAAAAATGTGTAAATCTGGTGGACATCTAAAAGGAAATACCTTTCAAATAAGATACGTTTGGTCATAATCAGAAGAACACTGCTTAAGAAATCATCGGTCACAAAAAATCGCCTTACCTATTTATATTACAGATACTTAGTATACAGTTAAAAAATTTATTGAAGATTTTCTTGTACAACTGCATGACAATATGTTAGCGCTGGCCATCGAGATAAATGAGTTGATAGTAGTGTTTATGAGCATGTTTTAGTTGTATTACACTGATCGAAATCCATGGACATTACACAATGCCGATACTGAATTGGTTTCTGTAGGTATTATAGGAATTTTAATATAAACGACTAAAAGGGAAAATAGTTGTGTTCACGATGAATAATGGAAAATTTTCAATATGTTTTTTGTTTTAAAATTTTAAATCTTATTTTGAAAATCTAAAACAATTTGTACAGAAAATTTACCTTTTTTGATCATAAGTTTAAAATTAATTAAATAAATTAAGTAAATAATTAATTTCTTTAGAAACAAAATTTAAAAATATAAAAATTTAAAGCGCTTCATATAGCGCTTTTAAAACTACTTTCACATTCATCATACCACATTATTACTTTTTTTTTTGTTAAGAATCTATTTATAAAATATAATAAAATATAAAATATGATATATATAATATATATGGGGGATTTCATGTCAAGTGCACCAACTTTTGAAACCGATGTCTTCCGATCGGGATGAAATTTGCACCAAGGTTAGTCCTATTGTTAGTGCATTTGTGAAAAATTGAAAAACCGTTGTCTTGAGTTACAAAATATTTATTTTGATAGATATCCCACTCCCATCCCACTAAGCGACCAAAAAGCTCTTAAACGAAAAATCCTAAGCTTTCTTATGAAAAAAAAAAAAAAAAAATGCCCTTTTTGGAAAAAAAGGCAAAAAATGCTTTAATTTAACAAAAAAAAGTCTACAACATTTTTTTTTTTTTAAAGTATTTTTTTCCGAAATACTGAAGAAATAGCTATCTAAACTATTTGGGAGAAAATTTTCTAAGAACAATAGGTAATAAGTTACAAGGATGGGAAAAAACACCTGTTTGGCCAAAATGTCAAATTTTGATCCCCTCTAACTCAGAGAGATCTGGACCAATCTTGTTGAAAAATTGTATATTATATATAAATTATATATAAATAAAATAATAGAACAAAAAAATTATGCGTTGCTGTAAATATTCTCTGTGTAACTTTTGATAAGACAATGTACGAATTTCAACATAAACCTGCTTTGTTGAAAAGCTTTCATAACACTAAATGAATGAAATGAGTTTTTTAAGTGTATACTAACAGCCGCATTCATAAAAATTTTAAACAGCATTTCAAATCAATTTTAAGCAAAATCTGATAAAATTGTATTAATAAACGAATTTAATCTTAAAATACCTGTTTTAAACCTTGTGTAAATAAAAAGAATTTCGAAATTGGTTCGACCCCCTTGTTTACACCTTTTTTTAACATGGCAGTTTTTCTTTTTGCTTTTTATTTATATATTGAACATTGTAGGAAAAAATTGTCATTAATAAGTATTGGACATAATATATTTGATCAAAAGAATTGGTAGGAACCATTTTTAGTTACAACATTTTGGACTCCGAAATTTTAGACACAAATATTTTTAATCGTATTTCATACGTCAATTCATATTAATAATTAATACACGCAAAACTGAATTGAATTGAATTCATTTATTTAATTTTATATTTATTTAATTATAGTTTTTTAATTCTTTAATTTAATTCGAAGTAATACTGATTGTACAAAATGGACTAGTGATGTGTAAACAATCAAAACAATTTAAATAAAATTGATTATTTGAATACTTTTTTATCTGCAATAAAATCACCATCTAAATAACATTACTACCTTAAATTTTTTTTTTCATAAAAACCATATTTTTCTTAAACGCGTCAAAAAAGTTGTAAATACGAATACCGTATGAATTTTATTATTTTGTCAATTTTGTCTAGAATAAAGGGGATATCATAATATTTAAATTTGAATTTGGCGTCCAGAATCGCGCCGCAAATATTTATCTTTGTTTGACGAGGGGACCAAATTATTATTAAGCGAAATTGGTTGCTGAAGCAAGTAGCGAGTAGTCTAGAAATGTAGATCGCTTGGGGTTCTTTTTTTTTTTTTGCGAATTTACGATTATTTTCCATTTTGTGATGCAGCAAGAATGAACTTCCGGTAATGCAATTTAATGGATGGGGAGAACATCTGCTGAAATGATGCCTGAACTGAGAATAGCAGTAATGAGCAAAAATGGAAATAGCACAAATACTTAATGATGGGAAATCAGCTGTATAGATATTGTAAAATATTGGATAAATGTACGAACTCTGCGGGCAACCAAAAAAATTTTTTTTCTGTGTAGAATGTTCGAAAGAAAGCTGTGGATCTTTGAGTAATCTGTGTTGGGAAATAATAATTAAAAATTTTAAAATCCAACTATTTTTTTTTTTTTTTTTGTTAACCAACCCTCAGGGGATGCCCCCCTACAAATGCAGTGCATTGTGTTGATTTCAGGAAAATAGGTTATGGGAAGGAGGAGAGAGGGAGTAGCTATTGTAACTATTATGTCTTACCGAGTTAAAGGCATCTTCAATATCCTGCAGAACCGAACCAGTAGATTATTCATTATTAAAATTTAAAGTTACTAGGTCTAGTATGCGGATCAATACATGAACTGTGTTATGTTGTTTATGGAAACCGATTACTGTGTTGGTAGAATATCGCATACATCAACAGAACAAGTAAGAAAATTATAGTCGGTCTAGACCGACTATACGATACCCTATACCATACGTTTAGAGACCCTATCTCTTAGGCCCAACTAACTAGACATAGAAAATAAGCAAAACCCTAATTTAAGTGGGATTTTTATTAATTTTTTTGGCTGCAGATATGAAAAAGTTCATATCCGATGCTATATCTATATAGGGACTTGGTCCAAAAATGGACCGATCCTGATCATGTTTGGTAAAGTCTCTTGTATTTTGCAAAAATATATACAAACAAAATTTGAGAAGAATCAGTGCAATATTTTTGTTTTTTAATAGATTTAAGTGAAGATCGGGAAGCAGCTCTATATGGGGTCAAAGGCATCATTTTTGGACTACTCATTAATGGATGTAATGAACGCATACAAACCCAATTTGAGTAAGATCTATATGACAATTTGGATCTTATGGCAATTTATGTCGATTTCATATGGGTAATTTGTATGGGGGCTAGGTCTGAACATGGACCGATTCTCACCGATTTCAATAGCGTTCATCCCATGGCCGATAGAAGCCTATTACCAAATTTCATCAAAACATATTCATATTTGCGATCTGCAGTTTGATTACAAGGTTTACATGGACACACAGACGGACGGACGGACGGACGGACGGACATTGTTAAATCAACTCAGAAAGTGATTCTGATTCGATCGGTATAATTAAAGATGGGTCTAGGTCAAATATTTTTGGCTGTTACAAACAGCAGCACAAAGTCATTATACCCAAACCACATAGTGGTATAGGGTATAATGAAGAAGATGTTCTTTTTTTATTTTCTCAAAAATATACTACATAAGAAGGAGAAGGCTTATTAGACTGTAAGAATGCGGACAATCAGCTGGTTTGTTCTGCTTTCTAATTGGTATGACTTTGGAATGTTTTCATATTTTTGGAAAGTAGCTGATTCGAGGGCATGCGCTGAAAATATCAGAAATATATTTAATCCATTTTTTTTTTTTGGCAAATCTTTTAGAAATTTATTGTGTTATTGCGAATTTTTTTTTACTTCAAATGTTTAATGTCGATGGAAATTAGTAAATCATCCTGACA
The DNA here is from genome assembly GCA_963682025.1 of Cordilura impudica. Taxonomy (NCBI): domain Eukaryota; kingdom Metazoa; phylum Arthropoda; class Insecta; order Diptera; family Scathophagidae; genus Cordilura; species Cordilura impudica. The sequence goes on from OY821517.1 coordinate 44,202,482, forward strand.
GTCCATAACCGTTAATTTATAATTAGCAACTAGTGTATTTACCATTGAAATAGGTGTTGCATCACTGATGTTTGCTGATTTAGTTTTCGCTAAAAATTTTGCCATTTTGCGATCTTTATTTTTTAGTATTGGTGTATTATAGGAATTTCTCTTTAGAGTTTTTGAGATATTTCAAAAAGGAGATGCTCATTTTACAAGCTTTGAAAGCTTGTTGTTCCAGGAACTATTTTTCCATTTTATCATATCTTCCGATATGAACTTTTTACGATTTTGATGTGTAAACATCTATACGCGCAGGGGGGTAAATTTCTATTTCACAATACAATCACAAAAACAGCGTGACTTATATCGGTGTGAGCTGAAGGAGATAACGCTGTGTGACTTATGATTGTATTGGTGAAAAAATATTTTCAGGAGAAACTGTTCATGGGCAATTACCCAATGCATTCGAAATTGGAATTGTGGTAGGAGAGACAAACCTAAGTAACTCGTGTTTTTAACACTTTTTTTTATTGTTTGTAACATTCTATTTTAATAAATTTCACTTTTATTATTTTCATATTTAATTAATAAACACAATAACTATCGCTTGCTACCACTCAAAAAATCTCACAAATCTCACAAAATCATACAAATTTATACAAACATCTGATTTCGAGTTGCCAACTTCAAAAAATAAAACAGATGTTAACTTTGTAGCCAGATTGTTAAACCAGGGATACCAGAGCTTTCAAATGAAGTGAACTGCTGAAAATAGTATAGAACAATTCGTAAATTTTTTTATAATATTTTAGATTCTGGTTAATGTTTGCAAAAATTAATTATGCCTATATGATTATATTGTGTTTTATTTAAAAACTATTTTTTCTTCATATAGAAAATTGAATAGTTTAGATTTCTTCTAATAATTTAAACAAGCAGATTCCAGCCCTCGAAATTCGAATGCAAATTCTAGGAAATTTTATTTTTTCATTAAATGAAGACCCTAAAGGTATGCTAATCAATTAAAGCCAATTCACAAATCAACACACAAAAAAAAACAAACTCATTTTTATTACAAACACATTAACAAATTTAATAAACACACACATAGCATTGTATAATTTTATGTATGTGTTAGTAGCAAATATAAATGCAATTTACTCAAAATAAAGGAAAAAATTTAAAAATCTGTAAATCTGCAAAACGGCTAAAAAGAAATACCTTTCAAATAATATAGTTTGATAAAAATCGGGCTAAAACGGTGGAAGAAAACATCGGTCACAAGAAATCGCCTAGCCTATTAATATTATAGATGAGTTCATCATTTAATAAGAATTCTAGCCTTTGAATGTTTTTGATGTGTAAACATCTATACGCGCAGGGGGTAAATTTGTATTTCACAATACAATCGCAAAAACAGCGTAACACATCGGTGTGAGCTGAAGTGTAAATCGGTGTGACTTTATCTGATTATATTTGTGAAAAAATTATGATATGTTCTTTTCTAAACATTTTCCAACTGTCTTTCAAAAAACATCAATTGTATTTCAGAAAACATCAATTGTATTTCAGAAACCATCAATATAATTTCAGAAAACATCAATTGAATTTCAGAAAACATCAATAGAATTTCAGAAAACATCACTTGAATTTCAGAAAACATAAACAGAATTTCAGAAAACATCAATATAATTTCAGAAAACATCATTTGAGTTTCAGAAAACATCAATTGAATTTCAGAAAGCATCAATAGAATTTCAGAAAACATCAATTGTATTTCAGAAACCATCAATATAATTTCAGAAAACATCATTTGAATTTCAAAAAACATAAATAGAATTTCAGAAAATATCAATATAATTTCAGAAAACATCATTCGATCAATTGTATTTCAGAAACCATCAATATAATTTCAGAAAACATCATTTGAATGCAGAAAACATAAATAGAATTTCAGAAAACATCTATAAAATTTCAGAAAACATCAATTGAATTTCAGAAAACATAAATAGAATTTCAGAAAACATCATTTCAGAAAACATAAATAGAATTTCAGAAAACATCAATATAATTTCAGAAAACATCATTCGAGTTTTAGAAAACATCAATTGAATTTCAGAAGACATCAATATAATTTCAGAAAACATCAATATAATTTCAGAAAACATCATTCGAGTTTCAGAAAACATCATTTGAATTTCAGAAAACATAAATAGAATTTCAGAAAACATCAATATAATTTCAGAAAACATCATTCGAGTTTCAGAAAACGTCAATTGAATTTCAGAAAACATCAATAGAATTTCAGAAAACATCAATTGTATTTCAGAAAACATCAATTGTATTCCAGAAAACATCATTTGAATTTCAGAAAACATAAATAGTATTTCAGAAAACATCAATAGAATTTCAGAAAAAATCAATTGTATTTCAGAAAACATCAATTGTATTTCAGAAAACATCAATTGAATTTCAGAAAACATAAATGGAATTTCAGAAAACATCATTCGAGTTTCAGAAAACATAATTTGAATTTCAGAAAACATAAATAGAATTTCAGAAAACATCAATATAATTTCAAAAAACATCATTCGAGTTTCAGAAAACATCAATTAAATTTCAGAAAACATCAATAGAATTTCAGAAAACATCAATTGTATTTCAGAAAACAGCAATTGTATTTCAGAAAACATAAATAGAATTTCAGAAAACATCAATTGAATTTCAAAAAGCATTATTTGAATTGCTGAGAACATTAATTGTATTTCAGAAAACGTCAATAGAATTTCAAAAAGCATCATTTGAATTGCTGAAAACATTAATTGTGTATCAGAAAACATCAATTGAATTTCAGAAAACATCGATTGCATTTCAGAAAACATCAATTGAATTTCAGAAAACAGCATAATCGACTTATTTTTTATGCACTGGAAAATATGATGTTGATGTTTTCTTTAATTATTAGATGTTTACACATCTCCCTTGTGATCGGACTCACATGATTTTTTTTATAGTAGTAAGATCAGATGTATTTCAACAATGACTCCAACTTCCTCTGAAAACATTCCTTATTTTAGGGGGTAAGGTTTTAAAACTTTTAAAATTTTTTTAAAATCTTTTTTCTGCATGTACAACATATTGATCATGCCCTCATACGATATATTGTATATGTTAAACAATACAAACAACATTTTTGAACCCCGCCCGAGAACATCATAACTTAAAATCTACTGACCGATACTTTTGAAATTTTATATACTATTTCAACATATAAATCACCAGGTAATCAGTATTCTTTTCCGAAAAAAAAAATAAAAAAAATTAATAAAACTTCCTGATTACCTCGGGAGATATATCACCTTTTAAGCGCATTTCTGTTATTTTATTTCACATGGTCTGGTAACGAGTTATGATGTTCACCGCAAAACAAATTTTTTTCGAGGCGCCTTGGGAGTTTTGCTGTCACCGACTTATTTATTAAAATTTTTAATTGAAAGATACCTCAAATGTTATACTATAACGTGTATATGAAATAAATAAGTCAACATTATTCATATCTTCGTAAAAAAATTATGAAAATACTCATATTTTTTTTGCCTTTAAATCCTTACTCTTAAATCGTGACATTTATATGTTGCGGTAGTGGTGGCGAGTTAGTTTTGATTATTCTGCTATGAAAAACATTTAAGCGTAAAAATGTATATAAAAAAAAATTCACGTGAGTTTGCTCACAGGGGAGATGTGTATACATCTAGTAATTAAAGATTTTTTATGCCAATTTTTTAAAATCAAATTGAAAGCCTTATCTATATATCAATTATTGCAATCAAAGGCAGGGGCTCTGCTAATATATAAATATTTATTATTATTTATTATTTCAACCTGTTAATTTTTAATTTTTCGTTTTTTAGTTTTAATTTTTCATATTTTAATTGTAATTATTTCATTTTTCATTTTTCGTTTTTCGTTTTTAATATTTTATCTTTTATTTTTTTTTATTTTTTATTTTTCATTTTTTATTTTTAATTTTTTTATTTTCCATTTCCTATTTCTCATTTTCATATTTTATTTTTAATTTTTTATTTTTCGTTTTTCATTTTTTATTTTTCATTTTTATTTTTTTATATTTAATTTTTTATTTTTCATTTTTCATTTTTTATTTTTTATTTTCCATTTTTCATATTTCATTTTTAATTTTTCATTTTTCAATTTTCATTTTTCATTTTTCATTTTTATTTTTCATTTTTCATTTTTCATTTTTAATTTTTCATTTTTAATTTTTCTTTTTTCATCTTTCATTTTTCATTTCTCATTTTTCATTTTTATTTTTCATTTTTTATTTTTCATTTTTTATTTTTCAGTTTTAAATTTTCGTTTTTAATTTTTCATTTTTCAGTTTTAATTTTTTATTTTTCATTTTTTATTTTTCATTTTCCATTTTTTATTTTTCATTTTAATTTTCTATTTTTCTTTATTCATTTTTCATTTTTTATTTTTCATTTTTAATTTTTTATTTTTCATTTTTCATTTTTTATTTTTTCATTTTCCATTTTTTATTTTTCTTTTTAATTTTTTATTTTTCTTTATTCATTTTTCATTTTTTTATTTTTCATTTTTTATTTTTTATTTTTCATTTTCAAACAGGTTATAACATACTCATATCATAATTTTTTCACCAATACAATCATAAGTCACACCGATTTTCTTACGGCTCACATGTTACTCTGTTTTTGTTACTCTGTTTTTGTGATTTGTGAAATCGAAATTAAAATTAGAAAATTTAGTTGGAAATATTTAATTAAAAAATTGAGAAACAACAAATGAAATGATATTATCTTCGCCAATATAAAAAATTACGGAATTGAAAAACTTCGTATGTATGCAGTTTTTCGAACAACAAACTTTTACGTGTAGCTGCCGTGTAAAACAAGTAATAAAGTTATAGTAAGTCTAGACCAAATATTTGGCCTGGGATATCCTATGTCATGAGTTTGGTGTAAGGGGAAATAAATTAAGAAATTAAATGGACTTATGAAAGAAGCATAAACCAAATTTTAATGACATTGTTAGACATTTTTCCCTGCAGATATGAAAATTTTCATGCAACATTTCATTTTTATTTGGGCAAAATTTAATTTTTTTTGGGCGATTTTTAACTTTTTTCAAGTAATCTCTCACTGTACTATTTAAGTTTTCTTTTTTGCGATATATCATTGGGCGCTATTTCCAAAAGTTATCACTTTTTACGTTGTGTAATTGATTAAGTTACAACACTTGTACACAATTTAATAGAAAACTGAGTGGTTGTGGGTCAAAGACATCCGTTGATTACATATGGAAGTTCCCATAACGAAAACTTATAAAACATTTTTCTGCGCACACAAACACTTTTGATATAAAAGCTTGAAAAATAAAATACAGCATAAATAATACATTTGTTTAAAACATTATAAATTTTTTAAAAATATAAACTTATCAATTTTTATTATTGTTTGCCAATGTTTTAAGTGACAACAACTTTTTATTTAAAAAACAATGTTGAAAACTTTTTTATACGAGTATGCTTTTGTTTAAATCACTTTACTGTTTGTTTGTATGTTTATTTGACGCGGAACTAAATTTTCACCAACTTCCCAATTAGCTAGAGCTCAGAAACTTTTAGAATTTACCTAAAGTGGTTAACAATACATTATTATACTTATTATACTTATACCACTATGTGGTCAGGGTAAAATGATTTTGTGCTGATGTTTGTAACTACTAATAATATTTGACCTAGAACCATCTTTTGTTTTACAGATTGACTCAGAATCACTTTCTGAGCCGATTTAGCGATGTCCGTCCGTCCGTCCGTCTGTGTGTCCATGTAAACATTGTAATCAAACTACTGGTCGCAAATGTGGAAATATTTTGAAGAAATTTGCTATGTAAGCTTCTATCGGCCATAGCATGAACGCTTCTGAGCTTGGTGAAATTCGGTGCATGTTCAGACCTAATCCCCACACAAATGACCCCTATGAAATCGCCTTAAATTGGCATAAGTCCAAATTATCATATAAATCTCGGTCAAATTGGGTTTGTGTGTGTTTATTACACCCATTAATCAGTAGTCCAAAAACAAACGTTATAGGACAATACTTAGTCATAGCCCCCATATAAAGCTGCTTCCCGATCTTCAGTTAAATCTATAAAAAAAACAGAAATATTGCACAGATTTTTCTCAAATTTGGTTGTTATATGTTTTTGCAAAAAATAAACGACCTTAATAAATATGGTCAGGATCGGTGCATTTTTCGACCCAGTCCCCATATAAATATAGAATCCGATATGAACTTTTTCATATTCAAAGGCAAAAAAAAGTAACAATGCCACTCAAATTTATACTTCATTTCTGTATCCAATTAGTTGGGCCTAACAGATATGGTATCTAAACGCGTGGAATAGGGTATCGTATAGACGGTCTAGACCGACTATAATTTTCTTACTTGTTAATATTTATTTTACTTTTTCATGTTACCAGATTTCATTTCGCATTTCCAGCACCAGGGTTAAATTAAATATTATTGATTTAAAGCAGATAAATAAAAAAAGACAAACAAATTATTTTTATATAACATACGTATAAAATACTTAGGATGCGATATAAATCTATCGAAGTTAGAAGAATGACTTATTTTCGAAATCGGTTTGTGTTGTTCTTGATTCATTCGAAAAAAAAAAAACGGGGTCAGCTGGTGCAATAAAATCTGAACCTTGATACAATGGTGGTAATAGATGCAAACAAAGTAGATATTAATGGAACATCTTGACGCCAGGATTACTGAGTAAGACTGGTATATTTGAAGAAACATAATGTTCATATAAATTTAGCTATAAAATTATTTAAGAGAAACGCTGAGAAATTTTCACCAACGTAATATTAATGAAAGCTTCTAAAATAAATTGAAAATAAGAGTTTTCCATATTCCATTTTTCATTTTCCATTTTTCATTTTCCATTCTCCATTTTTTATTTTCTATTTTCCATTTTTAATTTTTCAGTTTCCATTTTTCATTTTCCATTTTTCATTTTCTATTTTCCATTTTCTATTTTCCATTTTTCATTTTCCATTTTCCGTTTTTCATTTTCCATTTTCCATTTTCCATTTTTAATTTTTCATTTTCCATTTTTCATTTTCTATTTTCCATTTTTCATTTCCCATTTTTCATTTTTCATTTTTCATTTTTCATTTTCCATTTTTCATTCTCCATTTTTCATTTTTAATCTTCCATCTTCCATTTTCCATTTTTCATTTTTAATTTTTCATTTTTCATTTTCCATTTTCCATTCTCCATTTTTCATTTTCTATTTTCCATTTTCTATTTTCCATTTTTCATTTTCCATTTTCCGTTTTTCATTTTCCATTTTCCATTTTCCATTTTTAATTTTTCATTTTCCATTTTTCATTTTCTATTTTCCATTTTTCATTTTCCATTTTTCATTTCCATTTTTCATTTTCCCCTTTCCATTTTCTATTCTCCATTTTCTATTTTCCATTTTTCATTTTCCGTTTTCCATTTTTCATTTTTCATTTCCATTTTTCATTTTCCCTTTTCCATTTTCCATTTTTAATTTTTAATTTTTCATTTCCATTTTTCATTTTCCCTTTTCCATTTTCCATTATTCATTTTTCATTTTTCATCTTTCATTTTTCATTTTTTATTTTCCATTTTTCATTTTTCATTTCCATTTTTCATTTTCCCTTTTCCATTTTCCATTTTCTATATTCCATTTTTCATTTAAATTTTTCATTTTCCCTGTTCCATTTTCCATTTTCTATTTTCCATTTTCCATTTTTAATTTTTCATTTTCCAGTTTTCATTTTCCATTCTCCATTTTTCATTTTCTATTTTCCATTTTTCATTTTCCATTTTCCGTTTTTCATTTTCCATTTTCCATTCTCCATTTCTCATTTTCTATTTTCCATTTTACAATTTTTCATTTTTCATTTTTCATTTTTCGTTTTACGTTTTCTATTTTTCATTTTCCATATTCAATTCTCCATTTTCCAATTGCCATTTTCCATTTTCCATTTTCCATTTTCCACTTTCCATTTTCCATTCTTCATTTTTCATTTTCATTATTCCATTTTTCGTTTTTCATTTTCCATTCTCCAGTTTTCATTTTCTATTTTCCATTTTCCGTTTTTAATTTTTTATTTTTATTTTTCATTTCCATTTTTCTTTTTCCCTTTTCCATTTTTCATTTTCCATTCTTCATTTTCCATTTTTCATTTCCATTTTCCCTTTTCATTTTCAATTTTCTATTTTCCATTTTTCATTTTTTATTTCCCATTTTCCATTTTTCATTTTCCATTTTTCATTTTTCATTTTCCTTTTCCAATTTCCATTTTCTATTTTCCATTTCCCTTTTCCATTTTCCATTTTTCATTTTCCATTTTTAATTTTTAATTTCCATGTTTCATTTACCTTTTTCCATTTTCCATTTTTTATTTTTCATTTCCATTTTTCTTTTTCGCTTTTCCATTTTTCATTTTCCATTTTTCATTTTCCATTTTTCATTTCCATTTTCCCTTTTCCATTTTCCATTTTCTATTTTCTATTTTCCATTTTTCATTTTTTATTTTCCATTTTCCATTTTTCATTTTTCATTTTCCCTTTTCCATTCTCCAGTTTTTATTTTCTATTTTCCATTTTTCATTTTTCGTTTTCCATTTTCCGTTTTTATTCTTCCATCTTCCATTTTCCATTTTTCATTTTCCATTTTCCACTCTCCATTCTCCATTCTCCATTTTCTATTTTCCATTTTCCCTTTTCCATTTTCCATTTTTCATTTTCCATTTTTAATTTTTAATTTCCATTTTTCATTTACCCTTTTCCATTTTCCATTTTACATTTTTAATTTTTTATTTTTCATTTCCATTTTTCTTTTTCCCTTTTCCATTTTTCATTTTCCATTTTTCATTTTTCATTTTCCCTTTTCCCTTTTCCCTTTTCCCTTTTCCATTTTCCATTTTCTATTTTCCATTTTTCATTTTCCATTTTTCATTTCCATTTCATTTTTAATTTTTCAATTTCCAGTTTTTAATTTTTCATTCTCCATTTTTCATTTTCTATTTTCCATTTTCCGTTTTTCATTTTCCATTTTCCATTTTCCATTTTTCATTTTCCATTTTCCATTTTCCATTCTCCATTTTTCATTTTCTATTTTCCATTTTACATTTTTCATTTTCCATTTTTCGTTTTTCATTTTTCATTTTTCATTTTCCATTTTCGATTCTCCATTTTTCATTTTCTATTTTCCATTTTCCAATTTCCATTTTCCATTTTTCATTTTCCATTTTTCATTTTCCATTTTTCATTTTCAATTTTTCATTTTCAATTTTTCATTTTCCATTTTTCATTTTCCATTTTTCGTTTTTCATTTTCCATTTTCAATTCTCCATTTTTCATTTTCTATTTTCCATTTTCCAATTTCCATTTTCCATTTTTCATTTTCCATTTTTCATTTTCCATTTTTCATTTTCAATTTTTCATTTTCAATTTTTCATTTTCCATTTTTCATTTTCCAATTTTCGTTTTTCATTTTTCATTTTCCATTTTCAATTCTCCATTTTTCATTTTCTATTTTCCATTTTCCATTTTTCATTTTCCATTTTTCATTTTCCATTTTTCATTTTTCATTTTCCATTTTTCATTTTTAATTTCCCATTTTCCATTTTCCAGTTTTCGTTTTCATTTTTTCTTTCATATTGGCGATTTTTTTTTATTATAACGTGATAACGATAAAAAAATATGTGGCAATACTACAAACATAGCTCATGGTAGTTGTGTTTGTTCGTAAGATTGCATCATTTTTTGGGGCTTTTTGAACTGTGAATGTTGTTGTACAACTATTATGTTCCACCACTAAAATATTACAACAAACACACTGGGTTTTATGTTTTTTTTAAAGGTATCTACATATTTTTACTTGTATCTAAGCACAGTGATGTCCGATTTAGCCCATTTTCAATACCAACTTGAAGGGAAATACGGCAAATGACACTGTTGTAACCTTACCCAGTCATATGTTTTTTTTTGTGAATGAGCGTGATTTCAGCAGACAGACGGACAGACGGACATCGTTATATCGACTCGAGCTGTGAAGAATATATATTCTTTATGGGGTCGGAAATTAGTTTTTCGATGCATTACAAACAGAATGACAAACCTATGCCCTCTGCCACTGAGGTGTGGAGGGTATAAAAATTATCATAATACGAAATGAAATAAAAAGGGCCGAGTTATCTTTTTTTTTTTAGGAAAACTTTACCCTGTAAAGATATCTAAGCTAATTATTTTCTTTACAGAAATTTTTTTTTCACAAAATTTTAAAATTCCTACCAAAAAATTTTGTTTGATTATCTTTAAAAAGTTGTATCTTGGAAAAAGGAAGACAAACATGATCATGTTTAATATTAAAACCTTTGGAAATAAGACCTAATTAATAGGAGCCATAGAGCTTTAATACCAGATTTTTCTTTTTTAATATTTAACAAAATTGGTTGTTATATTCTTTTCTTTTTTTTTCTTGGTATACATATTATAATGTGCTCTCCAAATATGTATCATCTTTACTCCTTCTATACTTATCCGTATGCTTATGAAAGTGTTGTTGTTTTTTCTTCTATATCTACAACATAACACAATGTTGTTGTTGTTGTTGTTTGTTACACGAGTATTTCCAAACAAGTAGCTTATGCTAAGATACAGGCTTTATTAATAAGCATCGTTTTATTTTTCCAGTTAAAAACAGAAAGAAGTTCGTTACCAAAGTCATTCATCTCAGATTTTCTTTAAGTGAAGCTTTTCTTCATTTAAGTAATTTTTTCTAATGATGTGTTCCTGTTACTCAAACTTTGCTTAATGTTCTTGTTAACAAAAGGTGGAGTAGGAATGGGGAGTTTTTTTCTGCGTTTAATTTTTCCTTTAATATTAATAATTTTTTAGGTTTCTCGTATTCATTTTCTTTTTTTTTTCTTCTATATTTTGAAAATATGCATCTTAAAGTGGATCGTTTAAGGTTTCTTGTTTAAGATGTTTTTGTTGTTTTTTAGAAACATATTAAGATAACTTTTCTAAGCTTTTTCTTTTTTCCTCATAGTTATAAGTTGTCAAGTTTGTTGTTATTGTTATTGCTGCCGTCGTTAATAGCATATTTTCAGGTGTTTTCTGTACGTTTCCGTTTTCGATTCCGCATATTTTCTTGAGTTGTTTTCTTTTTTTCTCTTTTTATTTTTTCCGTTTAGTCGGAATTAACGAGTTTCTGTCTAGGTATTGTAAATAACTTTTATTTTGTTATGTCTGTTTTGTTCTTTTATCTATGAAAATTGTAAAAAAAAAGAAAAATATTTTTTGTATAATTTTTGCAAAAAAAAAAAAAATTGGAAATTCCGTTCTTTTAAAAATATCAAATCAATATTAAATTTTAAATTTTTAAATTCAATAATTCTGCATTAAAATAAAATTTATTTTCTATCGAAATTAAAAAAGCAAATGTAAATATTTTCTTTTTTCCAAACTTTATTATGCTAACTTTTTTATTTCTTCAGAACCAAACATAAGGGTATCACAGTGGGTCACACAACTTGCCGGTGTTGTCGCTTTTATTAAAACTAGTTTTCGCCCAGTGGTTGAAATTCAACCAATATTGAGAGAGAAAGAGATATCATGGCTTAACTGGTTTTACCTATCTTAGACATAAAAATGTAGAAAAAAAATACATTCTGCACTGCTCATATTGACAATCTATTGACAATCTATCTTAACTTTTTTCACTTGCAATTTATATATAGATTAAAAAACGTTAGTCTGAATGATTCACCAAAAATGTAAAAAGAAATCGCTTTAACGGCTGCCCAAACAAATTATAAGATTTAAAATCATTTAGTTTAAATTTAAAAAACTTATTCTTCAAAGGCTTATTTCATGTTTTTTTTTTTTTTTGTTTTGAATCTAAATTTTTAACTTAATTTCTATTTTTGTACTCGCCATTCTTCATTTCCAAAGTTACGCAACATTCTTACTAACAAAAAGTAATTAAATAATTTTCTCAGCTTACATATTTCCTGTTCATAAATATGATTTTTGAATAAGAAAACTATTTATTTTAATCCAATTCAATTTAATCAAAATCATTGTCATGTCAGTTTTCTTTTGAGTCGAAATGTTGTTACTAGTTCTGCCATACCTTAAGGGGGAATGTTTTCTTGTGTTTCCTATTCGTGAATAAACATTTTTTTTTTAGCTATTATCTTTAAAAGTGCGGCAATCTACTTTTCTGTCTGTTTGTCTGTCTGTCTGTCTGCCAGTCATTCCATGTCTTAGTTGTGCTACTTAAAAGATTTTCAAATTGTGCTTGAATAAATTTCTTTTAGTGTTTTTTTTTTTTTTTTTTTTTTCAAAACAAACTATTTTGCACTCTCTTCTTACACCAACCAACCAATCTAGTGCATTTTATTTTATATTTTTTAATTTTTTCTTCTTTTATAAACTCATTTTGAACACTGACACATTGTAGTATGATAAACTGTTTATCAGTTTGCTTTTTTTTTGCATTTCAGTTTTTCTCAAGCGAAACTTGATATTTAAAAGAAGAAAAAAAAAAAAACAAAAAAAAAAAAACAGATCCAACATTTGCTGGAAATAGTGATGGTGATGATGATGTACTGGATGTTTTGTTTAAATATTTGTGTTACTAACTAGACTTAATGTCTCTGAGTTTATATATATTTTTATTTATTTTAACAACAAAAGCCTACAATGAATTTTCTCAAGTTTTTCTGTCTCTATTGCTATTTCCATTTCTATTTCTATTTCTTTTATTTACATTTTCTTCTTTTTATAAGTCTTCTTTACAAGTTCTGTGTTATTTTAGGTGTTATGTTTTTAAGAAAAACTCTTAATAGGTATATGAACTCAAATGTATCATACATATATTTTTCTTTTTCTTTTTTTTTTAAGAAAATAAATCGGTCATTGGTGTGAAAAAAAATTCTAGAAATATTGTGCAATATTTCACCTTTTAAAGAATTGAATAAACTTTTTAATTATTAAAATACCAACAAGAGTGTAATTCTAAGACGTGCCAAATTTAAGATGACCCGTACTTTTCTGAAACAATACGAAGGAGTGAGATCGAAAAAATGCAACTTATATATAATATACAAGAAAACCATTAAAAACAGAGGCTAATAAGAAAAGATCAGTTTTATAGTCCCAATCATTACGTATAAACCTATTTATCTTTTCCGTAGACCCCTCCATTAAGGATTTTTTAGTGGTTTCTGTTGCTTTTTTTTGCAACAGATTGCCTATTTTCGTTTCAAGTCATATTTTAGGACACGCTTTTTTTGCTCCTTAACACCCTCTCACAAGAGTTTGGAGGATTTGCCCCTCTTGGTATAAACACTATGTCGTTGTTCTTGTATCACTCAATAGCTTTTTACCGTTGTGACAGAATGACATATTGGACCAAAAATATGTGGGCACACTGTTTTGGATAATGAAAGGAAGGAGTTTGTCGTGCAAACACTCGATATAAATTTTACTATTTACAGAGCGAATTGTGACAAAAAATAACTTGCTTCTTTTGCTACAACTTTTTTTATGTGGAAATTTGTTCTGCTTTTGGATCCTAAACTTATCTCCAACATTTCCTCGAGCATTAGCGGTAAAAATCTTTTTACTGGGTGCATACACGTTTCGTCCTTCACTATGATGCAGAAGTTTTCTTTATGGTACATGATTTCACTTTCGGTGCTCTCTTTTTGTTTTCTAAATTTCTTGCAGCATTCCTATCGGGAACATTTTTTACATCTATTTAAACCAACATTGGCTTTAACTTTGTGCACCAAGTAGTCCGAGGACTGAGCTAACTGGGCCGTGTTGAGAGCTCTTTGCAATATGCTTTCTAATTTCTTGGTCTTACAAACATCATATGGACCTTTCTTTCTTCCCGAACGAAGTTTCATATCAATTCTGAAATTCCCCTGATCATTTCTAATAATATTGAAAACAGTTTGATGGCAGATTCTTTTGCCAACTTGTTGATTATTTATTTTAATTACAGACATATTTTTCAAAAATAACTTGATCAAAAAACAAGTAAGAGTGTTAAATTCGGCTGTGCCGAATCTTTGATACCCTCCACCTCGGTTTGAGTATTGATAATGAATGTAAATAAAATATTTGAAATAGTAAACAATTTGTTGAGCTTAATAACAAATTATTTCAGCGAATTCTTTGGTTTGATCTGGATTTTTGTTTATTTCAATAGTTGGTATATAGAGCTCCCTAACATTAGTAATTCGCGCTCCAATGAGCAAAGATCGTTTTCGTCTTTTCTATTATTTCGGATAAAAGAAAATATGTTTCGGTGTTTGCTTTTTGGTCATCGTGGTTGCTGATCGGCATGCATTTATGTTATATGTATATCTATATGCATGCGTTTCCGGTTATATGACATAACCTCTCGTTTAATTCAGTTTAAGTTTTTGCAAATTAAATAGCTCGCCCTAACTTCCATTGCAAAGGTAATGGTTGTATAAAGTGGCTATACGCATTAAATCGTGCTAATTGGAGATGGCTGTACAGTTTCTTTTAACTGGCCAACTAATTCTTCATTGCGGCTGTATAGGTCGGATCGAGTTACAAAATAATAACCAAAAAAAAGCTCTCTCAATTTTTTTGTTAAAATATTGCCATATTTGGAAAATAACATTTTTTTTTTACATACTAAAAGGAAGTTTTCACTATTTACACAATACAATACAAAATCTAACCCAGTGATGCCAACTTTTGATTTTGAATTAAATTATGTTAATAAAATATATTTTCATTTATTGACTCCAAATACTACTACCTGGGAATTATTATCGAACTTCAATTTTTTGGATTTTACTTTGCCTACCATGAAGTCAAATTTTGAAGTCTTCATGATCACTGGTTCAAAAAAGGGATGCCAAACGCAAAAAACCAAATGTCCCAAAAATTTTAAATAAAATAATTTGTTATCTTTATTTTCTGAAAAACTTCAAATTTTCATCCAAAAAAATTACGAAAAATAATATATAAATAACATGCTCATCAAATTGCGCTTTATTTATGTAACAATTTTTATGTTCGCAATTCTTAAATATCATTTGAGGCTTTCTAAACTTCATTGAATTTAAATTAATGTTTCCTTATCCTGAAATGCTATTAATGTCTCCTCAATCGCAATATTTTTTTTTTTAATTTCAGTTGATTTTTTAAATGTAAACATATTTGGTGTTTTCTGAATTTCAATTTGTGTTTAAAGAATAAAATTTATATTTTAAAAATTCAATTGATGTCTTCTAAATTTCAAGTTATTATTTGCGACGTGAATGTTTTTAGGGGTTATTAATGTTGTAATAAGGGAGTTATGTGGAACTGGACGGGAATCTTTGTTACCAAACACAAAGATCGAGAATATATGAGATGGGTTTGTAAATAATTTATTTTCCAATACTTAAGTAAATAACAATCCGGCTATATTTCAATTTCAATGCCGATGGATGATGGGCAATCAAAGCCTGATGGGAGAAGTTAGGATAAATGCTGAACCGGAATGAATGCTGAACAATAAGTCGCAGGAATGTTGCAAATTAATTAAACTGGATGAATGTTGAGGAATAGTTGTTGAATGAATGTTGAAAGTTATTTAAACTGGATGAATGTTAACAACCAGCAGCGGGATGAATGTTGAAAATCAGATTGGATGAATGTTGAAAAATAGTTGTAATAAGAACGTTGAAAATTCGATAGATGGGATGAATGTTGAAAAAATAGTTGAACGTTAGTTGAATTGGATGGAATCCAGCTTGATGAAAACGGAAAAAAAAAGATTGAATGCTTCACGTGTTGATGAAAAAAGGTAATCTCCCACATCGCCGGAAGCTTCGTTAAGAGGAAAATTAAGCTAGAAAAAAAAAACAAGAAAAAACAGCTGCTAGGAAAGGTTGTATGCAATTGTATTGTTTGTGACAACTCTACACTGTGACAAACCAGGGGGGAATGGTTATATGCTAAACACGACGTTTTAATATGATTTTCTGAAATTCAATTGATATTTTGTTATTTATAATTGGAAATCTGAATTCCAATTTTTAGAATTGATATTTTTTTAAATTTGAATGGAAAATTTAAAAGGTGCAATTTTGTATTTATGTTATAAAAAAAAAATTTTTAAAAATTATATATAATCGCAATCAGATATTTTGTAGGTAAAGCAGAATAATAATTTTATATATCTATGTAGAACTGTTCTGAAAGCAAAAAAAAAAAAAAAATCTCATTGATGAACTCGATAACTCTATTTTGTCAATACAACAAAAAGTTAATATTCCAAACTTATGGTCATATTTGTAAAATAATAATGGAAAAACGTACGAAATAAACGACTAGCCCTGTGTATGCTCTTAACATTGTTGTGTTTGATATCTAATTGAAAATGTTGAGATTCATGTTAATATAGAAATAACGATTGCAAAGCTAATTGGAACAAAAATTGCGACTGTGGCATAGCAACACTGAGCAAAGTGAAGTGACACTCTGTTTGTTAATACAAAAGAAATGTATTTTCCCTAAAACCAAATATTGCAGAATTTTATATAAATAAAATAATAAACCGATTTATTTCTAGCATTTGTAGAATATATAGCACCTGTAGCTCTAAAGCGAGTCAACTCAATATTTACAAATTTTCAGTAGAGTCAAAAAACGGTTTTTTTAATATTTACTATAAAAATTAAAAACAGTTGTTTCATTGTAAAGAATTGCGAATAATAAGTACACAACAATAGCAGTAGTAGCGATTTTTTCAATGAACATCAAAAATAGCAAGTTTTTTGGGTGCAACTCAAAATATGCCTTTTTAGTGGATTATAAAAAAGCTATTCTTATACCACAAAGAGGGTTAACAGTTTTTTTTAAGGAAAGACTAGAAAAACCTATGTAAGATGTTTACAGTGGATAGAAATGACCACTGTGTACCGTTTTCTTGCAAAAAGTGAAAATTTCAAAATTTTGAGTTGACTCACTTAAGAGGTACAGGTGCGATATGTATATTATTTTGTTATTTAATATATGTATGTATGTACATATATGTAAATATTACACACAAAAAATACAACATCAAAAGTTATTTTTGTGTTTTTCTTTAAATAAATTAATACATAAAATTTTAATTGATAAATTTACATTGTTTTTTTTATTAACAACTACGTAGTTTAACATTATTTACTTCAGATGTTGGTGAATTTTTACTCTCTTTATATTAACTCGTAGTCTCTGCTTGTCGAAATAATTTTGTATTGATTAACCCCTTTCGCCGCAGGCTAGCGGCAATAACAAAAATGATCTAACAATTTTTTTTAGTGATGCCAAAACAATGGAAACTTTAAAATTTTTCTACCAGGCTTGATAAAAAAATTTACAATGGGTTAGTTTTTATAATATTATTACCACAACGCCCACAAAAACAATAACTCCAGTTATGACAACAATACAAAATTTAGAATAACAACAACAACAATATAGAAACATCATATTTTTCATTATTCTTTAACTTTTCAGAGATTTCCCAGGACCTGTTCCACCGATTTTAACGATTTTTGAAACAGAAAACTTCCCATGATCTTGGTGAATCATGCTCACTAAAAATGATCACCCTAGTTATCCTATTGAGGCCGTGATCGTGACAAGAACGACATAGAAAACTCATATTTTTGCAAAACTTTTTTTAGTTCTTTATTCAGATCTCGGGCCCTATTCAATCGATTTGGACGATTTTAAACAGACAGACAGACAGACATCGCTATATCAACTCCGCTTGTTATAAGGATCACAAATATATATATTTTATGGAGTCCAGAATTTTTTTTTTTTTCTAATTATTACAAACGGAATGACAAACTAATATAAACCTTCTGCACACTGGGGTAGAGGGTATAATAATTCGAGTAGTATTTGCAGAAAATTAAGAGCCAAAATGTGTTTTAAAATTATTTCGATCTTACTCCTAAGCACCGTTTAAAAAAATTTTCTGACGGAAAATGGAAGTTTGAGGAGGCACAAAATTTTCATGCTAAAGTTTTGAGAAAAAAAAAAAAACTGGAGGAAAAAATATTTTTCGGACTGTGAAAAATAATTATGAGATGAAATTAGTTGTTTAAATTAGACCGACTATACGATACCCTATATCTTGCGTTTAGAGACCCTATCTCTTAGGTCCAACTAATTGGATATAGAAAATAAGCATAAACCAAATTTGAATGACATTGTTATTAATTTGTTTGCATTCGGATATGAAAAACTTCATATCGGATGCCATATTAATATATGTGCTAGGTCGAAAAATGGACCGACCCTGGCCATATTTGATAAAGTCTCTTGTATTTTGCAAAAACATACACAAACCAAAATTTGAGAAAAATTTGTGCAATATTTTTGTTTTTTTGGTATATTTAGGTGAAGATAGGGAAGCAGTTTTATACAGGGGCTATGACTAAGTATTGTCCTGTAGAGTTTATTTTTGGACTACAGATAAACGGATGTAAAAAACATACACAAACCCAATTTGCCTGATATCTATATAATAATTTGGGTATTATGAGAATTTAAGTCGATCTCATAGGGTCAATTGTATTGGGAATAGGTCTGAAAATGAACCGATTTTCACCAATTCCAAAAGCGTTGGTCCTATGACCGATAGAAGCTTATATACATTTTTTTGACCTGTAGTTTGATTAGAGGGTTTACATGGACACACAGACGGACGGACGGACGGACATCGCTAAAACGAATCAAAAAGTGATGCTAAGTCGATCGGTATAATAAAGTGGACTCAAATGGGAGAACCTTGTCCAAAGACGAAGAAGACCGTTCCATCTGCAGGCAAGGTTATGGCTTCTGTTTTTATTGCAGCGTTTAAGTGATGAAATTTAGGAAAACAAGTTTGATGAAAAAGAAAGTGTTGTTGCACCAGTTCAAAAAATCATGGGATTTAGCTCCCTCGAATTATTTTCTATTTCCAAACATAAAAAAATGGTTCGGTGGTAAAATATTTGCCAACAATGAAGGGGTGGAGTCTGCAGTTGATGACCACTTAAAGATGTTAGACAGTTCTTACTATAAACAGGCAATGGAAAAGTGTAGAAAGCTGAAAGGACATCACGTTAGGATATAAAGAAAATCTTTCCAAAATTTATTTTGTGTTATTTGTTAGGTCGTATGGTTCTGGGACTGCCCCCGTATAATTTGTTTATCATATTGAGTGTGAAAAACTGTTCATTGTCCACAAAATTTTTACTGGCTAATTTTGTCTGTTATTTTCTTTTTTAAAGAATTGTTTTTATATACTCGTATATTATGTGTGTTAATATACCACATATTTATGAACTTCTCAGAAATTTGTTTTTTTTTAGTTCTATTTTTAGTTGTTAAGTTTTATAATGTGTATATGAATGTTTGTGTTGTGTTTCCTTTTCAACGCACAAACATTTCAAAACACGAGTGCGTCCTTTTTGAAACACTTCAATACACACAAACACACACATACACACACTTATAAGCTGGCTCTACCATTTTTTCTCTTTACATTCGCTATAGTTCGTTTCCTTCAGCCCTTTTGGTTACTTCCGGGTTTTAAAGTGAAAAGTCTTGTTTTAAGTAATATTTACCACTAACACCACTACAAGTGTTGAATTTTTTGTTTCAATTCTATGCATGTACAAAAGTTTTACTCGTAAAAATAAACTTCTGTATAAATGATATCAACACGAATAAACTGAAATCATTAAAAGCAACAAAAAACTTATTTTTAACACATATTTTTGGTGATTTTTAAGACCTAGAGTGTTTGTAAGTCTGGTGTTTGTAATTGCTAGAAATTATTGATACCTCAATTTAGTAATGTCAAATTTCAGAGGGAATATGATTATGCAGATACGAATAAGTATTTGATTCAAATGTGAAACATGTAATTCGATCTCTAGTTAACTGACAAATTAATACTACCGAAACCGGTCTGATTAAAAATATTCATAAATTACTTATGATTTTTTTTAAAGATATTTATTTCTTCTTCTCTGAAACATTATATGGAAAACATTAATAATGATTTGCTTATAAATCACACAGACAATAGCCATTCCAGTTTTTGGGAAATTTCAAGTCAGGGTGAGAGTACTAGGCCAATATAGTAAAATCTCCAAAGGGTTTGTAGTTCTGCTTTTCCATCTTAGTTTTTCAGCTACAACTCAAGAACCATCTCATCTTTTTCTTCAGCAAATAGTTGCAGCAAATCATGTTGCATTTAATTTTACCAAATGAAATCTCCCAAAAATTTTTAGTGGTTTCCCCTTTTTTAGTCAGTTTTTTAAACGTATGATTATTATTTATTAGCGGAGTAGAAGAGATGTATACGTATGGTTGTAATTTTTAACCCTCATACGTTCCTTAAAATAAGTTACATTAAAGTTCTTCGGGTTAAAAAAACACCCACGTACATGCTCTAATGAATATATAAAAATTTTTTGCTTTATTCAAGGAGTTTTTATTTCATTTTTAATGACCGTTTAAAGAATATTTAATAAAACTAGCAGATTCCAGCCCTCGAAATTCGAGCGCAAATTCTAGGAAATTTTATTTTTTCATTAAATAAGGACCCCAAAAGTATTACAAACACATTAACAACAAATTCACTAAACACACACATAGTATTGTATTATTTTATGTGCGTGTTAGTAGCAACTTTAAATGCAATTTACTCAAAATAAAGGAAAAAATATAAAAAAAAGAAATAGCTTTCAAATAATATACGTTTGATCAAAATTGAGATAAAACGGTAGAACAAAACATCAGTCACAACAAATCGCCTAGCCTATTAATATTATAGATAGTAATGAATTAGAAATCAATAACAAATGAATTTAAGTAATACATTAAATTTCATCGGATGTAGGTACATATCTTTTAGCATTTATATAATAATAATTAGTTCTTTTGGTAACATTTGTTGCATATAAAATATGCAATTTTCTGTTATCCGCATATGAACTTTTGACAGGATGTGCATGTCGAACGGGCTTTTCTATCGTTTATCCAGGCACAGTTCACATCGGGACCCTGAAGTCATTCTTCCGTTTTTATCCACATGATGACGTAGAACGCTCTGCGTCTAATTGGCGTATGGCGTTCAACAAATTTTTTGCAGAATCGGATCTAGGTAAATGAGTTCGCCTTTGGATTTCTGGCTTAACTAATTCCATTCCCAGTTCATGAAGAAATATCCTTCGTTTGTATAATATTCCTTTTTTCTAATGATTGTTCATTTAAAACGTACTCATTAATTGCTGACTAGCAGATTCCAGCGCTCGAAATTCGAGTGCAATATCTAGGCAGCTTTGTTTTTCAACTTATGCAATTCACAAACCAACACTTTTGTGGTTTATTATTATTATTAATTTTTATTAATGAAAATCCTTATGTAACAAGATTTTAAATCTTATAAAACAACATTAGTCATAACAAATTAATTTTCAATAAGACGAATGTATGTAAGTTTAATTTATAATTAAAATTAGAAGAATAATATAAAATAAAATAAATATAAGATATATAAAAAATAAAAAAAAAATGTAAAAATAAAGTGTAAAAATATCCTGCACAGCAGGTAAAAATTATATAGAAATTAAAATGAAATTAACTAAAGAAATTAAAATGAAGTATTAAAAATCAATTGAGAAAAAGTTTAAAAAGTTCTTTCTTAAATGATGTTGTATTTGATATTTTGTGAAGTTGATTATTTAAAGTATGTAACGAGTTCCAAAGACGTATGCCATTTACAAAAAAGTGTCTTTCGGATATTAGTCTATTGTACAATATTGGTACAAGACAGTTATTACGGTTAGATCTTGTAAATAGTAATCGCTCGAAAAGGTAAACGGGTTCTTTAGTGAAAATAATTTTATGAACCATAAGTAAAGTTCTAAATTTAAGATAGTCTTCAAATGAAATGCCATAAATTTTATTTAGAAATGCGGAGATACTATCATATTTGCGTAAACCGTAAACATATCTAACTACACTTTTAAAGACGCGTGTAAGTTCACCAATGTCTGCACTATCACAACCTGACAACAATTCACAACCATATAAAAGCGTAGGTAAGATAAACGATTTTGCAAGAACAAATCTAATTTTCTACGGTGTGAAGTACTGAGAAGACCAAAGACTACGGAGAATACTATAAACTTTTCCAGAAGCTTTGTTAATTTGATCATTCCACGTTAGGGTATTATTAAGAATCATTCCAAGGTTTTTAGCATTCGCAACGTAGGCGATATTCACTCCATTAATACTAACTTTCGGAAGACAAGTGGTACCATATATCTTTTTAAAAATAACAAGGCACTGAGATTTTTTCGGATTTAAGGTAAGACAATTCAACCTAGCCCATTCAAATACGTGTTCAGTTCAGTATTCAGGTTCTGTACACAATTTTCCACATCTCGTACGTTACATGATGTGTATAACTGAACATCATCAGCGTACATGTGCATTTGGCATGAATCATTTACGCGTGGTAGATCATTTATGTAAATAGAAAACAAAAGAGGGCCAAGTATAGACCCCTGCGGAACACCCCTACTTAAAGACGCAGAGGTAGATGACTTGTATTTAGAGACAACTACTTGCTCTCTATTCCGAAGGTAAGAGCTAATCAATTTAGAGGAGGTTTTAGAATAACCAAAAATATGTTTAAGCTTTTTAACAAGAATATCATGGTCCACTGAGTCAAAAGCTTTAGAGTGGTCCAATAAAGTCAAAAAAGCAATATTACCACTGTCAACGATATAACGAAGATCTTCCGATACATCAATTAAAGTAGTGATACATCCTCTTTTCCTGCGAAAACCAGATTGCTTAGATGATAAAAGATTATTATTGGATATATGTTCATTCATTTGTTTGCTCATAATTTTTTCGAAAACTTTCGAAAGAAAAGGAAGTTCGGAAATTGGCCTGAATCCTTTATTAGATTTCGGCAAGGGAATTACTTCTGCCCATTTCCACAAATCAGGGAAAATAGATTTTATAAAAATAGTGTTAAAAATATGAGTGATATAGGGTAAACCCTGTGGTAAAATAGCTTTAATAAATATTGGATTCATACCGTCTAGACCAATAGATTTTGACTTTATGGAAAGAAAAGCTTCCAGAACATCCTCCTGGTTAACGCAGGAAAAGCTAAATAAAGAATCCAGATTGAAATCTGGTAAATTTGCATAATAGTCAGAACGAAGAGGAGTTGAGTCATTTGAAGTAAATTGTCTATTCAATTCATTTAGTTCAAAAGTGGAAAGATTTACCGATTCACTTTCATCTTTATAACCAATTTTCTTTATCTCTTTCCACATATTTTTAGTATCCAAAGCCTCTGAAAATACACGACTATAATAGCGTTGCTTAGCTAACTTTACTTCCCTAGTAACAGATCTACGTAGTGATTTAAAAATTTCATTTGACTGTGTAGTTTTATATCTTTTCCACTTATCGTAAGCAGAATTTCTTTTAACTATTAAATCACAAATATTTTAATTAAACCAAGGCTTAGTAGAAGATTTAACAGTTTTCTTCCTAACCGGTACGTATTTGTCGTATAGGTATGTAGTAGCTTCATAAAAAAAGGATATATGTTGGTTTAAATCAGGATTACTGTAGATACTGGTCCAATTGATTATATTAATTTCATTTAAAAGAGCATCATAGTTAATATTCTTGTAATCCCGGAAAGTAATATGCTGTGGTTTTTCATGTTTAAAATAAGGAAGGTTAAAGGTCATATAAATGACGTCATGTTTTGAGAAATTAGGAGAAGAAAACTGGTCATGCAAAAGAACTTTTCTAATATCTGAGACAAAGAACACGTCAATAAGGGTGCTACTCGTTGAAGTGAAGTGAGTGGGGATAGTAGTGTTTACAGCTATAAACCCATTCGGTTGGAAAAGTGAAATTAGATCAGAATCAATGAGCAAATTTCCATTTAGGTCTCCAGAAATAATAATATCACTATAAGATAAACTATTGTCATCCAACATATGAACAACCGGAGAAATATCTAGTGAATCATTAGGCCTATATAAAACACCTATGAGACATTTGCTTACGTCACAAGGAAGTTCAATAAATACAAAATCATATTCTTCATCGATAGATTTGCAAAGAAATCGAGAACGTAATTTGGTTCTTGACATACATTGCAACGCCTCCAGCACGTTTACCAGTATTCCTATCAGCTCGAAATAAATCATAGCCGTCTATTTTGACCTGAAAGTTTTTTATCTTATTCGGATTGAACCATGTTTCAGATATACAAATTACATCAATTCCTGAGTTTTCAAAAATGTATCGAAATTCATCAAATTTACAAAAAAGACTGAGCATTTAAGTAACAAATTTTTAAACCTTCCTTTTGTTTACCAATTATACGAATCATTGAATGAGTGTTGTATTTGGAACTCGACCGACTATTAGAAGAAGTCATAATAAAGTATTATTTTGAATGAATTAACAAACTCATTAGCAAACACATTAACAAATTTAATAAAACACGCACATAGCATATGTATAATTTTATGTATGTGTTAGTAGCAACTTTAAATGCAATTTACTCAAACTGAAGAAAAAAAATCTAAAAATCTGTAAATCTGAAAAACGGCTAAAAAGAAATACCTTTCAAATAATATATGTTTGGTCAAAATTGGTTTTAAACGGTGGAACAAAACATCGGTCACAAGAAATCGCCTAGCCTATTAATATTAAAGATATGTCAATCATATTGCAAAACATTGCATGGGGCCAGCGATTAGTTTTTCGTTTAAATGTGTATGTACCCGCCAGCTGATGTAAAGTGTCTACATCTGCCTTAGTTTTATAAAAAAAGGAATAATCTCTGACAACTTATTCCTTCCATCCAATACCGATTTGTCATGATGGAAAGTGCTAAGCACATTGACAGTTTTATATTTTTTTGGAACGTAATGCACCAGTGAAATTTTGTCATTGAAAAAAAAAACATGCTGGAAAAAACTAAACGTTTATAAAATTCTTGTTTAATTGATTGTTTTTTCTTTTTGGCAATTTAAGTGCAAGATCGTATGATGTAAAGAAATTGTCACACGTTATATTTCGCTATTTCAGATCTTAGATAAGGTCAAGAACCACTCTCTAACCTTGATTCTTTTCTCGTGCTGCATCTGGAGTTGACTTACCAGTATATGCTTGCAAATTCCAGGCGAAATTTGTGACGCTGTCACAAAGTACTCAATGTTTTATGCAATATTATTTGGCAGGTTTCGAATGCACATCTATTTCGAAATCCAAATAGTTGCTCATCAATAGTTAGGTTTTCATGTGGAACATGCACGCTTTGTTGACTATCGCCATTTATTCGAAAGCTCTCCAATTGAATCTAATTTATCACGAGCTCTGTGTTCTGTTCTGCTAGCTTTATCGTCAAATCTAATTACTCGACACAACTTTTTGAACTGTTTCATTGGCATCGATAAACGAAATTTAGGTCTTCCCGTTTCTTCACTTCACAAGCTCTCCAGTGACTCTTCCAGTATTAGTAAACGAATATATGATTGTAATGAGACATCATCAATATCATTCCAATCATTTCGATAAACACGAAAACGCTCCACATTCGTATATTTTATAACAATTTTCCGTAAAGTTTCAGGAAAATACATCAAATATATCACTTATTTATGTTAGCAATGTGACTAGAAGCGTAATAAGTTATTCCAACTTGACCCCGAATAATGTTTTCCACACATGGTCGTTAGGGTGGCCCTTCATGATATGGAGAGAAAAAAAGTGTTCAAACTCCCGGTCGCACCACCTATAAATATGCGTATAGCAAAAAAACTGAGATATACAAAATGTTGGGCCAAAACATTTAGAGGTGGCTCAACGCGACTGGAAATTTCAAGCGTGTTTATATGGGGAAAATATGACTTTTTTTCAGATTTTACGAAAATTTCGTTCTATAATTTAATTTTTCCATTGGGGTAATCAAAATGTGTCCTAACTAAATTTTTTTTTTTTTAGAAGTATATTGTTATTATATTTTAATGGTGCGTGGTAAAGAAGAAGAAGAAAGCACATATTTCAAAAATTCATAACTACGCTGTGTTCTTAATCGGACCGGTTTCTTTCATTTCAGCCTTCATCAGCGATTTATGGAACATTGTGATAATTGTTATGTTATAAATGAAAAGATTGTTTCTATATGAAATTTTTCTACTTAGGGCGACCGTGAGGTTTGAGCCATGAAGCTTCACATACACTCGTACTTGCACTTTGTTATTATTATGTTCATATAAAGGTATATATTAAAAAATTGCTATCTACATTTGACAGCAATATTAATTTTTGATTTTAAACTGCTTTCTGATGTAACTGTCAAATATAATATTAATTTTGATAACATACATGGTTAATACGACTATTTCTTAATAGATATTATAGCAAATCGATCGTCAAATACTTTCAGATCTTAAAATAATTATTGATGCAGATAGCACTTTTTGAATATAAGCCCTCGATATTCAAATTTGTTTATATGGTATTAAATATAAAAACTAATTAATCTACATATTTTCTTAAATAACGAATAAATTTTATTAATTTTATGAATATATTAAATGTGTTTTATTTAAAAAAAATAATGATGAAGAAAATATTTATAGATTTTCATAAAGAGTCAATTTGACATCAAGAGTACCCCACGGGTTAATTTCAGAAAATAAGTCCAGGGGCCTATTTTACTAAACTACAATTTTACAAGTTTACAAGTTACAATCACAAGTCTTATTATCACAAGTGCTGATGAATTGTGCTTCATTAAAATTTTCACAACACTTATAGCTTTTTGCACTTGTAAACTACAATTTCTACAAGTACAAGTTCCTGTAAAGGGTGATTTTTTAGCTATTATCTTTTCGTCAACACTGGTTTAAACAGCTGACGCACGTTTCGTGTTTTGTTTCATTGTCAAACATCTTGAGTTTGGTCTATAATTTAACCATGAATCGTCTTACAAACGAACAACGCTTCCAAGTTATTGAATTTTATTATCAATATGCGTGCTCTGTTAAGAAAATTCATCGCGCGCTTCTTCCATTTTGTGGTCAGTTTAATCGACCCACTGAAACGGCTATTCGGGCTATTTTGGAGTGAATATCAGCCAGAAGCATTGGAAAAGCTATCAATGCATCCACAAAAAGTCACAGTTTGGTGCGGTTTATGGGCTGGTGGCATCATTGGACCGCACTTCTTCAAAGATGATGCGAATAGTAACGTAACTGTGAATGGTGAGCGCTACCGAGATATGATATCCAATTTTTTTTTGCCCAAAATGTAAGAGCTTGACTTGCATGACATGTGGATTCAACATGACGGTGCCACATGCTACACAGCACGCGCAACAATGGACTTATTGAGAGGCGAGTTCGGTGAACATTTTATTTCACGTTCGGGACCGGTCAATTGGTCGCCTAGATCGTGCATTTTACCCCTTTAGACTATTTTTTGTGGGGCTATGTTAAAGCTCATGTCTATACAGACAATCCCGCTTCAATTGACGCATTGGAAGACAACATTGAAGCATTTATTCGTGAGATACCGGCCGAAATGTTAGAAAGATTATGCCAAAATTGGACTAAGCGGATGGACCATTTGAGGCGCAGTCACGGTCAACATTTGCATGAAATTATCTTCAAACATTAAATTATATGGACCGTACTATCGATTCAAATAAAGATTTCATGCATTTTTCTGAATTTTATGTGTTTTTTTTTTTTTTTTGGAAAACTTTCCTATAGCTCTTAAAAAATCACGCTTTATATATTTTGATATTAATTTTACAATTCTTATTTATTATTACTGAAAATGCTGAAATATCCTATAAAAACGCAGTATAACACATTTTAATAATATTTCATAATATTTCATGATATATGTAGTTTGTTTCATTACATATAATCACATATTTAAAAAACTAAATAATAAAAAATAAACAAAATAAATAAATAAATCCTAATCTATAACATTAATAGGCTAGGCGATTTCTTGTGATCGATGTTTTGTTCTACCGTTTTATCCCGAATTTGACCAAACATATATTATTTGAAAGGTGTTCCTTTTTAGCCGTTTTGCAGATTTACAGATTTTTAAATTTTTTCCTTTATTTTGAGTAAATTGCATTTAAAGTTACTACTAACACATACATAAAAATACACATTTGCTATGTGTGTGTTTATTAAATTTGTTAATGTGATTGTAATGAAAATGATTTTTTTTTGTGTTGATTTGTGAATTGGCTATAATTGATTAGCATACCCTTAGGGTCCTAATTTAATGAAAAAATAAAATTTCCTAGAATTTTCACTCGAATTTCGAGGGTGGAATCTGCTAGCTATTATCAAAAATATTTGATTTTGTGTTTATTTCAACTAATTGTTATTAAAATATAGTTAAAAATCAAATTTTAATTCAATTTATCGTTCACTTGTAACTTGTAAAATTTTTTCTGAGGGTCTCCGTCGACCCTAAGCTTTTTTCTACAATTCTACAAGTGTACAAGTGCGAATGTAGTTTAGTGAAACAAAACCACTTGTAGAAGTATGACTTGTATACCTGTGAATTGTAGAATTCACTTGTATTTTTATGAAACACAATTATTCACAAGATCACAATTTTACAAGCAAAAACGCCTGTAATTGTGAACTTGTAGTTTAGTGAAATAGGCCCCAGAATATTATTTTTTAGAATTATTAAAATATTATCAACAAGCTTTTCGAAATCCTTCCACAAATATATAATATTTCGAAATTTTGTTTTAAAAAAAATGTAAATCTCCTTATAGTTTATAGTGCTTCAATTTAACCTTAATTTATAAGATTAAGAACCTATATCAAGGAGTATAATATTTCGATAAAAGATATTTGAAATATGTAAACACCAACAGATGTAGCCTAATAGTTGAAAAATTATGAAAAATAAAATTTTTCTTCAAATCCGCTGAAATAAAAACGCCGCCCTCGACAAATTAAGGATAGGATACCTACAATATTTGGAATTTTTAATCAGATATATTTTGTAAATAAGACGTTAAAGGCCAATCGTTGATTTCGGAAAATTTCTTGAACAAAATTTTTTAAAAAGTAAAATTGGAGATTTTGGAATAGTGCTAAAAAATACGTACCGCTTAGACATTAATTTAGAACGGCATACCAATAGACGAGATGCGAAATACTTTACGTAAGGTAATTCTGGGACCAGGACAAGGCAAACATGTTGTTGTTGTAAATTATTTCAATGTCTTTAAAAATTTGAGCTCGATTTTCTTAATCAAGTGGGCTGCGGCACATTTATTGCCTGTGGAACTTGAAATAACTTGGCTGCTTTTCAACCGATAATAGATGTTGTGGTTTTACGATAAAGATAATTTACTCTAGATTATGGTTTATTTATTAATTTAATGGAAACGCAATTATTAATATCAAAATTTCTGTGAAAAATGATTATTTTTTTTTTGATAATTTTTACATGTAAATTTATATTTGAACTTTGAACACAATGCGCGTCCAGAAAGCATTTTCCGATTTGGTTTAAATTTTGCGCACTAAAGTTTTGGATCCAGTATCGCAATAATCCGACCCGCACACCACAAAATTCTACCAAAAATGTTATTTCATACAAACCACTAATATATACATACATATATATATAATAAAAAAATATAATTTATAAATATATATATGGGGGATTGCATGTCAAGTGCACCAACTTTTGAAACCGATGTCTTCCGATCGGGATGAAATTTGCACCAAGGTTAGTCCTATTCGATAGTAGTTTAGACACAATTTTTAATAAGATCGGTCCAGATCTCTCTGAGTTAGAGGGGATACAAATTTGACATTTTGGCTAAACAGGTGTTTCTTCTCATCCATGTAACTTATTACCTATTGTTCTTAGAAAATTTTCTCGTAAAGAGTTTAGATAGCTATTTGTTCAATATTTCGGAAAAAAATACTTTAAAAAAAAATAAAAATTTGTAGACTTTTTTTTTGCTAAATTAAAGCATTTTTTGCCTTTTTTTCAAAAAGGGCATTTTTATTTTTTCTTTCATAAGAAAGCTTAGGATTTTTCCTTTAAGAGCTTTTTGGTCGCTTAGTGGGATGGGAGTGGGATATCTATCAAAATAAATGTTTTGTAACTCAAGACAACGGTTTTTCAATTTTTCACAAATGCACTATTTTGAATTTTTTCCTATTTGTGTGTAAAACCTTACAAATAAAACTTATACTGAGAAACTAGACAAATTAACCTTTCCGAAGGTATATAACATACCTTCATAACATAACAAAAGAGAATGGTTATCTGTAACCTGATAGAGTTATTTGCAACATTTCAATCTGGCTTCACGAAATTAACCCAAATTTACCATGAAAATGTTAAACTGATGTTTAAGGAAATCAACTTAAAGTATTTAACAGATGATTCGGCAGAAGATTTACACGATTACCGCGATTGCCTTAAATTGACTATGTGTCCTACTGCAACAACTTCTTGCCACTTAGGTGAATGTACCAATTGCCCGAAAACCACATTCATCAAAGAAGATTTAATCAACTCTTTAGATCGAGAATATATAGAGGAGGTCAAATTTGATTCTTGGATTCAGACTGACAGATGCACATTGAAAACAATCATTTTAAATGTGGATGATTTTGTGGAAGAAATGTGTACAGGATTGCTAAACTTGAGAAACCATGACTTTTTAATCAAAGAGCAATGGTCATTCTTCAAGGATTTGAAGATACATTTGAAGTCTGGTGAATCTGTTATTTCATATGATTTCGCAGAAAACTATAAATGTGTTTTTCAGGATGCCATACAAGCATTCCACTTCAATAACGACCAAACAACTATATTCACAGTAGTTATTTACTACATGAAAGCTGAAAAACTGGAACACAAAAGTATGGCAATCATATCCGACGATTTAAAACATGATAGCGTTGCAGTTTATGAGTACCAGAAGAGAATACTAAAATTTCTAAAATCTAAATTTACAGTAAAGAAGGTATACTACGTTTCGGACGGAGCTCGTCAACATTTTAAAAACAAAAGTAGCTTGGCAAATCTTATGGCCCATGAAAAAGATTTTGGAATGCCAGCTGAGTGGCATTTTCATCATACTGCTCATGGTAAAGGAGCAGTAACAATCGATGGCACCGCTGAATACCATGCTTTTATACCGCTTGTCGATGGAAGACTCAAGTTGAAAAAGTTTTCTGCCTCTATTCAATGCGATTTCTTTCCAAAGACAACAAATAAACCAGCAGCGAAATCAACAGCTGAACCTAGTAACGCCAAGAATGGATTAACAAAAAAACGCAGTAAATAAAGGCGACAAAAAAAGCTGGATGAAGGACTGGGTATTTAAAAATTTACAAGACTTAAATACTTCATCAGCTACAATAAATTAAGTATAAAAACAGTTATGATATAAATGGATCTAATGCAATTAAGATTAAATTTTAATAAATTATTTATCTTGTTATTTTTAATATTATTATTATTATACATTAATTTAATTATTATTAAAAATAAATAAAAAATAATAATTTTTCAACATTTCTATAGAAAAAAAGGCGATTTTTTTCCTGAGGTTAACATATTCTGGGTATTAACTCAGAGAGATCTTTACCGATTTTATTGAAAAATTGTGCGTAAACTACTATCCAATAGAACTAACCTTGGTGCAAATTTGATTCCGGTCGGAAGACATCGGTTTCAAAAGTTGGTGCACTTGACATGAAATCCCCCATATATATATATATATATATATATATATAATATAAAAAAAGTGATCCAACTCTCGCTCCCAACCCCTAGAAATATGTGTATAGCAAAAAAATTGAGAAATACAAAGTTTTGGGCCAATCAAAAAACATTAAGGTGTCCCTCAACGCCCCTGAAAATTTCAAGTATATTTATATGAGGAAAATAACGGGTGATTTTTTTGAGGTTAGGATTTTCATGCATTAGTATTTGACAGATCACGTGGGATTTCAGACATGGTGTCAAAGAGAAAGATGCTCAGTATGCTTTGACATTTCATCATGAATAGACTTACTAACGAGCAACGCTTGCAAATCATTGAATTTTATTACCAAAATCAGTGTTCGGTTCGAAATGTGTTTCGCGCTTTACGTCCGATTTATGGTCTACATAATCGACCAAGTGAGCAAACAATTAATGCGATTGTGACCAAGTTTCGCACTCAGTTTACTTTATTGGACATTAAACCAACCACACGAATGCGTACAGTGCGTACAGAAGAGAATATTGCGTCTGTTTCTGAGAGTGTTACTGAAGATCGTGAAATGTCGATTCGTCGCCGTTCGCAGCAATTGGGTTTGTGTTATTCGACCACATGGAAGATTTTACGCAAAGATCTTGGTGTAAAACTGTATAAAATACAGCTCGTGCAAGAACTGAAGCCGAACGATCTGCCACAACGTCTAATTTTCAGTGAATGGGCCCTAGAAAAGTTGGCAGAAAATCCGCTTTTTTATCGACAAATTTTGTTCAGCGATGAGGCTCATTTCTGGTTGAATGGCTTCGTAAATAAGCAAAATTGCCGTATTTGGAGTGAAGAGCAACCAGAAGCCGTTCAAGAACTGCCCATGCATCCCGAAAAATGCACTGTTTGGTGTGGTTTGTACGCTGGTGGAATCATTGGACCGTATTTTTTCAAAGATGCTGTTGGACGCAACGTTACGGTGAATGGCGATCGCTATCGTTCGATGCTAACAAACTTTTTGTTGCCAAAAATGGAAGAACTGAACTTGGTTGACATGTGGTTTCAACAAGATGGCGCTACATGCCACACAGCTCGCGATTCTATGGCCATTTTGAGGGAAAACTTCGGAGAACAATTCATCTCAAGAAATGGACCGGTAAGTTGGCCACCAAGATCATGCGATTTGACGCCTTTAGACTATTTTTTGTGGGGCTACGTCAAGTCTAAAGTCTACAGAAATAAGCCAGCAACTATTCCAGCTTTGGA
The DNA here is from genome assembly GCA_963682025.1 of Cordilura impudica. Lineage (NCBI taxonomy): Eukaryota > Metazoa > Arthropoda > Insecta > Diptera > Scathophagidae > Cordilura > Cordilura impudica. The sequence continues at coordinate 44,235,680 of OY821517.1, forward strand.
AGACAACATTTCCGAAGAAATTCGGGCTATTCCGGCCGAAATGCTCGAAAAAGTTGCCCAAAATTGGACTTTCCGAATGGACCACCTAAGACGCAGCCGCGGTCAACATTTAAATGAAATTATCTTCAAAAAGTAAATGTCATGGACCAATCTAACGTTTCAAATAAAGAACCGATGAGATTTTGCAAATTTTATGCGTTTTTTTTTTAAAAAAAAGTTATCAAGCTCTTAAAAAATCACCCGTTATTACTTTTTTTCAGATTTTACGAAAATTTCGTTCTAAAGTTTAATGTTTCTGACAAGTTGTTACATAATTCGGGATCAATATTAAATTGTCTTTTCAAAAAGCCTCAAAACTTGAAAATCGACAAAAAAAACTCGCCAAGAAATAGCAAATGCCCCAGACCACTTTTGTGCCAAAAAAAATTATGTCATGAATTTTGAGAAATTAATTAAAGCCATAATTTTTTTTGTCTCTATACTTACTACTACTTAGATATGAAGTATTGTTTTATTACCACGTTGTTTATCTATTGCACATTGAGACCGAATATGGGAAATTTTTTTGATAAAATTTTGAAAACTCCTTTTTCAAGTTTTAAAAAATGTCAAAATTTTAAAAAGTGGCTCTGGTACTTTACGGTTTTGTTAAATGCATGTCAGAGATTAATTGTGTGAATTTTTAGGTGAATCCCGTTGTCAGATTTTTTTTGAAAAGCATTTTATTTTTGCGGATTTCGAGAAAAATGGGATTTTTGTGAAATATTCTGTAAATGCACTCTTTCTAAATACTTTGTATCAAAAATTCATCATATCTCAACTTTTAAATGTTATATTTTATCTTAATAGACCAGGGTTTCGGAAAAAAATATGACCCCATTAACCCTTTTGGTATTGGGGTCACATATGACCCCAAGCTAATAAGAGACAATTTATTCAAAAAATTCAAATATTTTGCAATTACTGTTGAATTTTTAAAAATGTCAAAATAGCATGAAAAATTAAGACACATTTAATTTTTAAAAATAAATCACATAACTTCCATAACAGCAAAGCGTTTTTATTTACTACTAGCTGAGTCCGGTCCGCGTTGCTGGCCCGAAGAAAACATCTGGATTTTATATTGCATCTAAAGTTTAATACCGAGTGTTGGGCAAAAGTAAAGCACGATTTAATAATATTATGAATATGACTGAAAAAAAATATACGTTTTCTTGAATGTTTTAATATCAGCGCCACCTACAGGTGAAAAACTTTGTCAGCAACTTTAGTTTTATGTACATAATATATGTTGCGAATTTGAGCTAAATTGGACCGTAAATAAATTTTTTGGGAAAATCTCGACCCCAGCGCCACCTATCAGGTACAAAAAAAGTTATGCAAATCGGAGAACCGAAGGAACATATGGTATGAATACGAAGTCGCTAGCATTAGTGGTTCAACAGTTATTAGGGTACCAACATACGCACCAACGTTTTTATATATTAAGATAATAATTTTGATAGAATTAAAACATTAATTAAGCAAAATAACAATAAATATTATATTTCCATAAGTGAGGATTTAGTAGCAGTTGGGTATTTTTTATGCTCGCGGCAACAATTTGTAATATAAATTGTTTCTCAGTTTCATCTTTTATAAGAATGTTATTATAATCTTGAATGAGTTTGACGCCTCTTTCTGCAACGACACGTTTTTCTACAACAATGATGGTCTGAAGTTTTTCAATTCCACTCTTATGACGAACATCATCTTTCCATGTTGAACAGCAAATCGGAGCTGATAAAAAATCTCGTGAAGAAATTTTTTGTACTAGAAGTTCCATTTAAAAGTAGAAAAGTGATGATACAAAGTTTTGATACAAAGTATTTAGAAAGAGTATATTTACAGAATATTTTACAAAAATCCCATTTTTCTCGAAATCCGCAAAAATAAAATCCTTGTCAAAACAACACTTCATATATGAGTACTTATAAGTACAGAAATAAAAAAAAAAACATTATGGATTTAATCAGTTACTCAAAGTTGAAAAGAAGGCCATCAAATTTCATGACCTAGTTTTTTTTTTTTTGGCACAAAAGTGGTCTGGGGCATTTGCTATTTCTTGGCGAGTTTTTATTCGATTTTGAAGTTTTATAGCTTTCTGAGAAGACAATTTAATGTATTATTAATTATAAAACAACTTATAAGAAACATTAAACTTTAGAACAAAATTTTCGTAAAATTTGAAAAAAGTCATATAAACACACTTGAAATTTTCAGTCGCGTTGAGGGACGGTCATCTTAATGTTTTTTGATTGGCCCAAAACTTTGCATTTCTCAGTTTTTTGGCTATTCGCATATTTCTAGGGGCTGGGAGCGAGAGTTTGAAATTTTTTTTCTCCTTATAATGAACAGCCTAATTATATCCTATATATAATATTTTATTTAGACATTCTTCTACTTCTCATTGAAAACGCTTGACAGACACACATCTAAAATAACGTACTAACCACATCCACAAAAACAAATGTCAAGAAACATTCAGCCAAACAATTTATATTTGACATCCATACAAAATAACACAACAAAAAAAGAAAATAAATAAATGCAAATATAAACCAATATTTATAACGAAAACGAGTTACATAAACGAAATTTTGAATTCAAAGAAACAAACAAAAAAATATATATTTAATATACTTTAAAGGAAGTTTCCCTATAATGAAATATATATAAAGTAGAATAAAAATACAGTATCATTGTGTATGTATGTATCTGCGTAGGTATGTATGTATATATATCTGTTTATGTATATGTACATGAAGTGTGTATGTAATATGAAGTAGTTATTTGACGTTTAAATTAAAAATGAATTAATTGCATACGTGTACGCGCGAGTATGCGCTGCTGGGTGAAGAGCGAACATTAAAGCTTTTTATACCCTCTACCACTATGTGGTCAGGGTATAATGACTTTGTGCTGATGTTTGTAACTACCAAATATATTTGACCTAGATCCATCTTTTATTATACCGATCGACTGAGAATCACTTTCTGAGTCATCCATCTGTCCGTCCGTCTGTGTGTCCATGTAAACCTTTTAATCAAACTAGAGGTCGCAAATATAAATATATTTTCACAAAAGTTAGTATATGAGCTTCTAGCGGTCATAGTATGAACTATATTGAAATTGGTGAAAATCGATGTTTGTTTAGACCTGGTCCTCATACAAATGACCTCTATGAAATCGACTGAAATTGTCATAAAATCCAAATTGTCATATAGATCTCGGTCAAATTGGGTTTGTGTGTGTCTATTACACCCAATAATCAATCAGTAGTTCAAAAATAAACCCTATAGAACAATTCTTAGTCATAGCCCCCATATAAGGCTGCTTCCCGCTCTTCACATAAATCTATCAAAAAAACAAAAATATTGCATAGATTTTTATCAAATTTTACATTTATATATTGTTGTAAACAATAAGTGGTCTTGCCAAATATGGTCAGGATCGGTCCACCTTTTGACCTAGTCCCCATATAAATATGGCATCCGATATGAACTTTTTCATATTCAAAGGCAAAAAAAAAATAAATAACAATGTCACTCAAATTTTCTTTATACTTATTTTTTGTATCCAATTTAATGGGCCCAACATATAGGGTCTCTAAGCGCATGGTATAGGGTATCGTGTAGACGGTCTTGACCTACTATAATTTTCTTATTTGTTAATATTTATTTAATTTTTTCATGTTAACAAATTTCATTTCGCATTTCTAGCTCCAGGGTTAAATTAAGTATTATTGATTTAAAGCAAATAAATAAAAAAAGACAAACAAATTATTCTTATGTTTACTCGTACGTATATAATAAGTATTAAGGATGCGATATAAAGTTAACGAAGTTAGAAGAATCACTTATTTTCGAAAAAAATTTTTTTATTTATTTATTTAATTATTTATTTATTTATTAAAGTCTATGGAATTAATCCTTTCAGACTATTTAAAAGTCCAAATGGTATAAAAAGAATAAAAATACAATATTGAAAAAATAGATACTAATAACAATAACATATAAATCATTCAAAACTGAGAATTTAAGTATAGTATGATATTCCGTTTAATAACATCCATATTGAAAAAAAAAATCAATAAATTGATATAAATCGTTGAAGTTGTAGCATAATGTTCTGAACGGATCAGCGTTAGCATAGTTTTAACGAAAATATTGGATAAATAGTGGCTGGTAATGACGAGTTAAACGTTGAGAAACATTTAAAGCAATATAATTTTTAAGCAATTCAGAGCAAACTGTTCCATGGATAACATTTAAAACAAAAGATACGTTCAACATAGTTCGGCGGCAATTTAATTAATGCTAGTCGCATAGGATATGATCGAAGGTTGACAGGATTGTATTGCATACCACGTAAGCAAAAAAGAAGGGACAGAACGAATTCTATTCAATCAATGTGTATATTGTAATACGGGTCCCAAACACTAGACCCATATTCAAGAATTGATCTGACAAGAGAAATATATAACTGTTTGGTTATATAAGGATCAGTAAACTCTTTAGCCAATCGTTTAATAAAAGCAAGAACACCTCTTGCCTTATTTACCGTAATGTTTATATGTTGAACAAAACTCAGTTTTGTATCAAGTAAAATACCCAAATCCTGGAAAACGTTTACTGACTCCAGCAGGTTTCCACCCAACGAATAATATACATCTATTAAGTCATTTCGTGCAAATCGCACAACTTTGCATTTATCGAGGTTGAGATTCATTAAATTAATTCTGCACCACACAAATTAATTATCAAGATCATTTTGTAAATATAAGTGATCAGACTTTTCATTGTAACTGAAAAATATTTTTACGTCGTCAGCATACATCAATATATTAGAAAATTGTATAACGTTTGGGAGATGGCTACCTTGTGGAACTCCAAAAAGAACATCAATGCTTTTTGTATTCGAGTTTCTATAGCGTACTTTCTGTTTTCGGTTTGTGTTCTTCTTGATTCATTCGAAAAAAAAAGGTCTGAGCTGGTGCAATAAAACCGGAACGTTGGCACGGCGGTAATTATAGATACAAACCAAAATTGGTATTAATGGAACATCTTGGCGCCAGGATTATTGAGTAAGACTAGTATATTTGAAGAAACCTAATGTTCATATAAATTTAGCTATAAAAATATTTAAGAGAAACGCTGAGATATTTTCACCAACGTAATATTAATGAAAGCTTCTAAACTAAATCAAAAACAAGTAAGAAAATTATAGTCGACTATATGATACCCTATACCATGCGTTTAGAGACCCTATCTCATAGGCCCAACTAACTGGACATAGAAAATAAGCATAAACCAAATTTGAGTGGGATTTTTATTAATTTTTTTGGCTGCAGATATGAAAAAGTTCATATCGGATGCTATATCTGTATGGGGACTAGGCCCAAAAATGGACCGATCCTGATTGTGTTTGGTAAAGTCTCTTGTATTTTGCAAAAATATATACAAATAAAATTTGAGAAGAATCAGTGCAATATTTTTGTTTTTTGATAGATTTAAGTGAAGATCGGGAAGCAGCTCTATATGAGGCCTATGACTAAGAGTTGTCCCATAGGGATAATCTTTGGACTACTCATAATGGATGTAATAAACGCATACAAACCCAATTTGAGTAAGATTTATGTGACAATTTGGATCTTATGGTAATTTATGTCGATTTCATAGGGATCATTTGTATGTGGGCTAGGTCTGAACATGGACCGATTCTCACCTATTTCAAATGCTATGGCCGATAAAAGCTTATATACCAAATTTCGTCAAAATATACTCATATTTGCGACCTGCAGTTTGATTACAAGGTTTATATGGACACACAGACGGACGGAAGGACGGACATCGTTAAATCGATTCAGTTAGTGATTCTGATTCGATCGGTATAATTAAAGATGGTCCAAACCACATAGTGGTATAGGGTATAATGAGAGTTTTTTGATGTGTGAATATCTATGCGCTTAGTGGGGGGGTAAAAATCTATTTCACAATACGATCAAAAAACAGCGTAAGGGAAAATCGGTGTGAGGTATATGTATAAGTGTATTGGTGCAAAGATTATGATTTAAATTTATTTAGCTAATTCAACAACCAACAGAAACCACCATAGCAGTTACTTGCTATACAGAGATGGCGCTTACTGTTTGATTTTAATTGATGTGTAAATAGATGTTTACACATCTCTCCTGTGATTGGACTACATAGTGTTTGATGTGTAAATATCTATACGCGCAGGGGGTAAATTTCTATTTCACAACACAATCACAAAAACAGCGTAACATATGACTTCACATGTTACGCTGTGAGTCGTAAGACAAATCGATGTGACATATGATTGTATTGGTGAAAAAATTATGATAAAAATTGTTTCACCTAATTCAACAACCATTTGCTGTAAAACGTCAAAAAATTCACAATATAAACGTATAACATATATATAATTCAACAACCTTACAATTATAACCAGAGTTCCTGCAATTGTTTGCTGTAAGTGATACATACAGTGGCGAGCATTAATGGATGAATGTTGATGACTTTCTTACTAAAAAGTTTACAAAATCGTCAATAATAAACAAATGAAATGAAATTTTCAGGGCTTTAAACTTATTTACCATATTTAATTTAAGGATAAAAAAGATACGAAAAACTCTTGAATACTTAACTTAAATACAAAAAAACTTAGCATAACTCAATTCATCCACTTTTGCACGTTGTTACAAAATATAATTATTTGATAATTTTTAGTATTTTTTCCACAATCCCTTGTTATTTTCGACACTTTGAATGCGGTTTGGCATACTCTCCACCAATTGCTGCAAAGCTTCCTTTGGAATATTGGTCCATTCCTCTTGAACTCTCAGTCAAAGCTCATCCATGTTTGTCGGGGCTCTTTCATATACAGCCAGTCTTCTTTTTAAGAGTGCCGACAAATTTGCGATGGGATTTAAGTCTGGGCTTTGTGCTGGCCACTTTAGTATTGAAAACTTTTGATTAGACAACCAATTCTTCACTATTTTGGAAGTATGCATAGGATCTCCATCTTGTTGAAAAAATACTTCTTCTTCCGGTTATGCGTTACTGTTAGTGAATTCTGGAAAATTGCTCTGAATTATATTCAGGCAGTCTTCCTTTTTGATTATGCCGTCAATTTTTATTAATGGCCCAATTTTCCACCAATTAAAACACCCCCAAACCATCAAACTACCTCCGCCATGTTTAACCATTTGCTTCACTTGATGGCGTTGAAGCTTTTCATGGTGTCGGTGCCAGTAGTATTCCTTTCCATCTGATTGAAATCTATCGATTTTTGTTTCGTCTGACCAGATTACACACTTCCAGTCTTCGACAGTCCATTTTCCATAAGTTTTGCAGAATTCCACTCTTGCCTTCGCATTTTTTTCTGACAGAGCAGGTTTTTTTGTTTGACTGCCGACACCAGTCCAATCTTACGAAGGGCTCTACGCGCCGTCCACTCACTAACATTCTTATTAATTGCTTTGGCAGCCAGTTTTGGTGTTTTGATATCCTTGCTTCTCATTAATCGCCATCCGTTAGTAACCTTGGGCGCTCGTCGGCCACAGCCATGGATTTCACATTTCTTCTTTTTCGGGCACATAGAACAGTACTATGGCATATTTTTAATGTTTTTGAAATTTCTCTTGCGGACTGTCCTTTTTTCTGGTTTTCCAGTTCTGCACTTATTTTCCTCATATTAATTAAATTTATAAATGTGTTCTTAAAGTTCGTAAAATTTTCTTTGCTGAACGATCAAAAACTATTTAAATCTGTTTTTTATGTCACAACAAAATATATTAAAGAAGAACTCGAAAACAGAATAACAAAAAATAACGGTACTAATGAATTGTTTGTTTTTAAAAAGAGATTGAACACTACGTGCAAAAGTGGAAGAATTGTCTTATTGAGCTGGTAATTTTTATTTAAATTTATTTTTACATAATAGTGTAATATGGTAAATAAGGAACAAAATCTGAAACTTTCGCAAAAATTGATATATTATTCATGATTTTGTAGATATTTACCAACATTCATCCATTAATGCTCGCCACTGTAGATGACGCTTTCTGTTTGATTTTAAAAAAGTGATATAAAAAAAATCTTTAATTACTAGATGTCTACACACCTCCCCTATGATCGGACTCACATGATTTTTTTTATTCTACTGATTGGCAGATTTGCTAAAATCAGAAAAAACTAGTTTAAAAGAATTTTTTTTTCCATTTCTTAAAAAAAAAAAAAAATCTTAAGTCTTAAAAATCTTAATTATGTAGATTTTGGGGAATGTCTTTTACTTTATAAAATATATAGGATTGTGAGAACTTTCCTTGAAATTATAAAACCACTTTACAAACTAGTAATTCCAAGTCAACAACCCAGAAGTTCCAATTGTTTTTTCTCTACTAGAACAACATCATTTTAAAATAATTCGAGGGACTTAAATCTAAAATATAATCCATTTTATATTTTACAGTTTCTAACCGCAAAAAATTTTAAATTTCTAATTTTCATTTTCTGTTTGCCAAAAATTTACATTTTTATATTACAGAACTATTACTAGTTTCTATCAAATTTTATAAAATTTTTGCAGATTTTTATCTTATTTTTCACGATTTTTTTTTTGGTGCTTGAAAACAAAAAGTTTAATTTTTTCATATTTTATTTGGATTTTGATAGGATGAGGAAGTGTTTTTAGAAGATTGTTAATGTTTTGTAATTTTTATGTAGGGGCAATAATAGAAACTGCAAATTTATTAATGAATTTAGCACAATAAAAAATTCGCTTGCGTTAGCTAAATTATTTTAAGCGGCCCAAAATTTTCAGTGTTCAAATTTTGTTAATGAATTCAATATAAAAAGAAATTTACACAAAAAAAAAATAAATAAATAAATAAAACAAAATTTGCTTGCTCTACCTAGATTATTTTTTAAAGGTCGAAAATTTACAATGTTTGTATTTTTCAACAATTAGAAACTTTTGACCTGATGCCAGCTCAAAAAATGAGTTTAACATAATAAAAAATTTGCACTTAAAAATTTAAAACAACGAAATTTAAAACAACGAATAATGAGGACCTTTTCAATATGTTGGCGGCCTTTTCAGACCCACTAATTTCATCACGAAGATATGTAAGATCTCGAAAGGATTTGGAAGAACATAATTATAGCTCCGATATGTTAAGTCTATTAGATATCACTCCCAATGTTAATGACTATTTTGAAGAGAACTAACTAATACGCAAAACTACGGAAAAATAAGGATAACATTATTTTTAATTGGTATTCTAAGGAAACAGCTTCAGGCAGACTTATGAATTTTAACGCCACACAACCCAGAAGCCAGATTATAAATACAGCGAGAAATTTAATAGAGAGGGTACTGAAAATTAGTGACAAAATATTCCACAACGAAAATATTAACATAATACAAGAAATATTGATACAAAATAGTTTCCCTAGAAAATTAATAAATTCTTTAATAGACGACGTATTTAGGCGATTAAACAAAAATAGGAAAATTGACAACACTGATGAAATAGAAAACAAAAAATTCTACAGTGTACCATACATCCCTGGCCTTACTGACAAAAGAAACATGATAACAACAGTGAAACAAAATAACATATGTTTTGCGTATAAGCCTAACAAAACAACAAATGCAATATTCACTAAAATAAAAGCGCCAGTAGAAAAACAACAACAAAATAACGTTGTTTATGAAATAAGATGTAAAGGAAACAACGAAGAACACTGTGATCAGGTGTATATAGGAACAACAAAGAGAGCTTTATCAACAAGGATAGGAGAACACAAAATGGATATTACGCGACAGAAAGAAACAACAGCACTAGCCATGCATATGATCAGTTCACACCATGCACCAGATTTTCAACGTATTAGAATATTAGACAAGGAGGAAAATATGAAAAAGAGATTTACGAAGGAAAGCTTGAGAATTCAGCAAAACATAAAAAAGACAATGAATTTGAAAGAAGACACCAACAACATATGTGCAAGTTATAGAGTAGCCATCAAATAAACTATGATACAATTTTTAAATATTATGTGTTTTAATAATTCCATGTTCTTTGTTTTTTGTATTATATATGTTAAATGTAAATTTTTGTTTTTAAAATTTGTTTTTTAATGTAATAATATATAAAAAAATGTAAGTTCTAAATGTTATTTGGTAAAAAATTGTTAATTAATGTCATGTTCTTATTAAATAGACGATCCCCAGAAGAAGTCGACAAAAAATCGACGAAACGTCGGGAAAAAATGTATTAAAATTGTGTTTTTAATTACATAAAAGATTATAGGCCGTATTAGCTTAATAAGGAAATACAAACAGATAAATAAAAATTGGCCAAATAAAAAACAACATAAAAAAAATTACACTTGTTTAAAAAAATATATATAATAATTACTTAATATCTATATCATTAATATATTAATATTAAAAATATTTCAAAGATGTGTATCTGAAATTTAATAAAATATTTAATATAAGTTAAACATGTTATATTAGAGTGGTATTTTCTTTCTAGACTTTCGGATTGAAACAATATGTATTGTGAAATTATCTTTAGTCTTTTGAGTGGTTAATTAACAAAATTTCAATGTGAAATTTGGAATTTTGTGAAATTTGGGTGTTTTTCTTTATAAAAAAAATAGGGAAAATAGATCCAAAAGTTGTCCGATTTCATTAACATTTTACAGTGTTTTTTTGCACTATTTTTGTAAATTTTTTAAATATAATACAGAAATTAGCATATTTGTCATCTTTTGTGGCATTTTGACCAAATTTTGAAGAAAATTTGTAGGCCGATTTCAAAAATTTTTTATAGATCTCGTCACTGACCTAATAAACCCTCATGATTCAAATTTCATCGTAATATAATAACATTTGCTACATTCAATGACATTAAAACCAATTTTGAAGGAAAATTTGTATAGGGACATGGGCCGATTCGAACAAATTTAAGTAAAGTTCGTCTTTGAGTCAAAAACACTAAAGTTCCAAATTTCAGCACATTATCTTTAGCACCAAAATAATATTGAACTCTAATAGGATATACTGAAGCCCCTGTGGGGGGGGGGGGGGCAGCACTCGTTTTAAAGGCAAGGAAGTCATCTTTCAAAATCGCTTATAATTCTTAAAATACCCTGATTAGTTTAAATGTTATGATTTTTGCAATGAAAAAAGTCACTGTCACCGCTGGTGAAAGATGTTTCGGACTCACTGCTCGTAGCACTGGGAATGAATGGCAATGGATCATTTTGTGGACGTTGAACTGGTTTCAAAACCGATGGGACATTCGCGTAGGTAATATTTTCACGATTTTTCATATTAAATCCAGCAACTTTTGTTAAACAGAAACGCTCCGTTTTTATTTACGAAAAGGCTCGTTGGGCCGAGCTCAACGATTTCTTCAAGCATTTTAACTGGAAAATTTGTTACCTCGACAATAATATTGATGCTGCAGCGATAATGGTGGAAAAAATAATTGTGCTTGGTATGAGATTATTCATTCCTTCAAAGTACATTTCGGCTAAACCTAATCAAAAATCTTGGTTTAACCAGACTTGCAGAAATGCAGTCAGATCCAGAGAGAAAGCATTCAGACTTTGGCGTGAAAATAAAAATTCCGTCACTGAACTGCTACGCAAAAAGGCGAGAAACGAATGTGCTAAAGTACTAAGGCGAGAAAAGTTTCTTCACGATCAGCGCCTTCGTGCTAAAGTTCTTTCTGCTCCTCGGGGCAGCAAGAGCTTTTGGTCATTTGTTAAAAGAGTAGAGAATAATGCTAGTTCAGCAATCCAAACTCTTATAATGAATGACCAAATATTCACTGACCCGGTTGATAAGGCTAACCTTTTAGCTGAACTTTTTGCAAAAAATTTTTTTTGCCGGATAGCGATCAACCACTGCCCGAACTCGAAAGAGTACCTTGTACTATGCCTAAAATATTCTTCCGAGCACGTGCAGTTAAAAAGGTTCTTTCGGACCTCAACATAAATAAGTCTCCGGGACCGGATGGTATACCAGCACTGGTGCTGAAACAGTGCTCTTCGATGCTAGCCAGTCCATTGGCCAACCTTTTCAGCCTTTCGTACCGTGCGGGAGTCTTTCCCTCTTGCTGGAAGGTTGCTAATGACCAACCAATCTCTAAAGAGGGTGCGGCTAATAACTCTGAAAATTACCGTCCAATTGCAATCTGCTCTGTACTCTCAAAGGTGATAGAGAGCACGATCAATTTCCATCTTGTGAACTACCTTGAGGCCAACTCACTTATTAATGATCGTCAGTATGGCTTCCGTAGAAATCGTTCCACGGGAGACCTGTTAGCTCTACTTTCTGAGCACTGGAGTCGATCCATTCGCAATTATGGCGAAAGTAAAGTGGATGCTCTAGATACTTCCAAGCCATTCGAACGTGTGCGGCACGGTGCACTGATATATAAGCTTATTGCATTTGGGGTCGGTAATGACTTTTCTCGATTTATATCGAGTTTTCTCAGAGATCGAACAATACGTGTTGTTATTGATGGGGTCTTATCCAATGAGTTTCAGCTTAATTCAGGGGTACCCCAAGCTTCCGTTCTGTCTCCTTCTCTTTTCCTTATCTTTCTAAACGACCTTCTTGGTCAAACTTTTAACTCTATATACTCTTTCGCAGATGAGAGTAGCATTTGTCATTCATTTTCCTTCAATTGTAGGCCAAGCCTCTTGGAGGTTGGGGGCAAAAGGCGGACAATGAATGACACGCTCAATCAAGACCTGCTAACAATCTCCGAGTGGGGTAAAGCGAATAGGGTTGATTTTAATGCGCTATGGACTCAATGTTGTATGTTGACCCATAGGGCCATGGATTCAACAATGTCATCTGTATATATGGGTGGTATAGGTATTGAGGAGTCGGCTACTCTTGATGTTCTAGGCATGAGAATTCAATGTGATGTTCGTTGGAATGAGCATGTTCCTCAAGTGTCGAAAGAAGCATTCAAGTGTCTTGGTTTTCTAAAACGGTGCAAAAATTACTTCACTCCTTCTGATCTCCTTAAAATCTATACCACTTACATCCGACCGAAAATGTAACACAACTGCCATATATGGCAGGAGCTTCAAAGTCTATTTTGGAGCTACTGGACCATGCGCAAAGGAGGGCGTTTATGCTCGTCAATGACAGTAGGATATCCAATTCTATTGACTCATTGGAACATCGTCGGAATGTGGGTTGTGTATCACTGTTCTATAGATATTACCATGGGAAATGTTCTTCTGAGATTAGCGAACTTATTCCAAGTGCCCGAATTTCGGATCGCTCTACCCGCTTCTCTAGTAGATCACATCCGTTTGTAGTTTGTTGTCCAGTTGACCGCACAATGCATTACAGAGAGAATTCGTTTATCAGTCGAACTAGTCGTATGTGGAATAAACTCCCCGCAGAGTTCTTTCCTGACAGTTATAATCTAATAAAATTTAAGGCAAATATCCACAAACACTACTCCCTTTTTCCTTCTTCCCATAACCTATTTTCCTGAGATCAACACAATGCACTGCATCTGTAGGGAGCATCCCCTGAGTGTTGGTTAATAAATAAATAAAAAAAAAAATAACAATCGCTATGGTGGTTAGTTGACTCTCTCCAAAGTACTGGAATTGAAAGATCGAAATAGATTTTCTTGTCATTTGACAACTTTTATGAAACAGTTCTGCAAAAATTGCATAACATTTTCGGTGTCCATGGCTTGTCCAAGTTTCCGACAGCAAAACCAAAATAATGTAAATATGGATATTTTAATGATTCTGATATTGCATATCCTTTTTTTCCAACCAAATATTCACCACACACAAAGCAAAGATAGCTTGAATCAGTAACACATGATCTCCCTGACATGCTTAAATGCTACTGTTATGAAGATTTAGAATGAATGTGGGCTTCTGTCAAATTAATAATTGTGAAATTGTAGTGTCAGTATTGACTGTTTCACAGTATTGCCAGCGTATGGTAAAAAATTAACAAGACGTGATAGCCCAATTCGAATTCAGCGCTCCCAGATTAGTTAGAAAACGTGCTTCGTTTCTGCACTCAATTTTATTTTAAAACTTTCTTTTAGCTCATACTCTCTGTCCAAACAACTTTGGACACCAAAATAATAAAAAAAAAAAACAAAAAATGGATTTTTAAAAATTTTATTATTTAATATTACATTATAATATTAGTTAACTAAATCTTAGTGATTTATCTTTTGAATTATTAAATTAGGCAAATCACCAAAATACATACACCTTAAAATGTTATGCCGTATTCTTTTTTGACAAAAAATGTCGCCCTTTTTTGCCCTTTTTTGGAAAAGTGTATTTTTTATATATTCTGAATTAAGAGCAACCTTGTATTATATATCAGTCGAAAGGTCTCAAAGTGCTGTGTTCATAAATACAAAAAAAATTTGATTATTATCCTCTTGGAAGTCATAGGGTGAAAATATTCAAAAAAGGGGAACAATGTGGAAATATTCTCCCACTATGACTTGAAAGAAGTCAATGGCTCGATTTTTTTGTGATTTATGAGGGCTCGACTTTGAGACCTTTTGATTGATATATAAGATAAGGTTGCTCTTAATTCAGAATATATAAAAAAATATGCTTTTCGAAAAAAGGGCAAAAAAAGAGCGACATTTCTTGTCAGAAAAGAAAACGGCATTAGTTATCAACATTTAAATGATGGTGTAAATATAGCTTCGAAATTAAATTCAGCCGTTTCAATTTTATAAAAACGAAGTGTAATAACACTGAACCTTAAATCTGCACTTCACTTACCATTTTGATTTACAACCATACACTTGTCGCTAGCACTTAATTTTAAATAAATTGTGAATTCCATCAATAAAATAATTGAAAATATTTAATCGACAGTTTTTTTTTGTTGTTAAGAAAAAGCGACAACCAAAAGGCGAGCATCCCTGATCCCACAGATTAACATTTAAATAAAAGAAACTAATTTTTTTTTTTATTTTATTTCCCATAACCCCAATTATAATTACTCATAATCGAGTAATTATAAATAAATCTCTTTTTAGATTGGCCCCCCCTTTTTGGTATAACATCTCCAACCCAAAGAGATTTTTAATAATTTTAAAACCCACAATAATACACTCTCTGTCTGCCTGTCAGTTGTGGGTCACCCCGATTCCCCCTTATCTAATTGATCTGAAACTTGGTCCATGGTTTTGTTGTGACTACAGATTAATTTTGGGGTAATCGCGCACAGTCACGCATAATCACGCACAGTCACGGAGTGATTTAAGCCCCATTTCCCCTCATCCAATCGATCTGAAACTTTGTCCATATACTTGTTGCGGCCAAAGATTAATTTTAAAATAGTCACGCAAAGTCACGTACAGTCAATGAGAGATTCAAAACTCATATGCGTAAGGAAAGAAAGAGTTTTAATAAAAACTATGTTTTTATGGGTTAGATTATTTAATATGTAGACCAGTGTTATCGTATAGGGTTTGTTTTTGGACTACTAATCAATGGATGTAGTTAACACACGTATAAAATTCGATCAGGGTCTGTATGACAATTTGTATCTTAAGGTTAGTTAAGTCGATCTCATAGGTGACATTCGTATGGAGACTAGGTCTGGACATGCACCGAGTTCATCCTATGGCCGATAGAAGGTTATTTATATGAAATTTCATCAAAATATATATATATATTTGCTAACTGTAGCTTGATTATAAAATTTACATGATTACACAGACGGGCGGACACACCAACAAATGAACGGATGAACTCAGAAAGTGATTCTGAGTTGATTGGTATAATAAAAGGCGGGTGTAAGTCATATATTTTTGGTAATTATAAACATCAGCACAGAGTCATTATACCCTGCCCACAGAGTGATATAGGGTACAAAAAGGATTTTATCTTCTAATTATGTAAATTTTTTGCGATTTTTACCTTTATAAAATATATAGGATTGCGAGAACTTTGTAACTACTATTTCCACTTCAACAACCAAAAGATTTTGAATGCTCTAATAGAGACGCAATATTAAGAGAAAAACGTTATTATAAAATTATTTGAGAAAAAATATTTTGTTTCGGGGGACATGAATGCAAAATATAAATCACTTTATACGATTATCTTACAGATTCCATCCATCCACATAAAATTATGAATTTCTAGAACTTTTTTTTACAAAAAATTTATAACTATAAATAAGACTTAAGATATATATTTTCATATTATAGAGCTATCATTAGTTTATAAGAAATTATTTTAAAACTCTTAATAAGTAGTGAGATTCAAAAAAAATTTTTAACCCACATTTTTCCTCTTAACTTTTTTTGCAAGCGTTGTATGCTTTTTTTGATCAACTTATATGTTAGTTATTATGCTTAGTGATAACCCCATTCAGTTGTTGTTAGTTTGATTCAAAGGAGTGATGAATTAGAAGTGCGTGCTAAAATCATTAATTATATCCAACAAAATTCTACTTGGTCCTGCAATAGGATGGCCAAAGAATTCAACATCTGTTATGAGAATGGTAACAGCAGAATTTGCCCATTGATAGGAAACAGGGTGGTTGGGGAAGAAAGACAGGTCCAGATCATATTTCTAACGCCAAGAAAAAAGAAAAGAAATTTATTTTCCCTAAAATAAAATACATATTGGAGAATTTTATATAAATAAAATAATATACCGATTTATTTCTAACATGCGGTTATTATGAATATACATGTATAGAATATATGTATATTATTTTCTTATTTAATATATGGCGGGTTTAATGTCAAGTGCACCAACTTTTGAAACCGATGTCTTCCGGCATGAAATTTCACCAAGGTTAGTCCTATCAGATAGTAGTTTAGACACAATTTTTCAATAAGATCGGTCCAGATCTCTCTGAGTTAGAGCGGATCAAAATTTGACATTTTGGCCAAACAGGTGTTTTTTCTCATCGATGTAACTTATTACCTATCGTTCTTAGAAAATTTTCTCCTAAAGAGTTTAGATAGCTATTTCTTCAATATTTCGGAAACAAATACTTAAAAAAAAAAAAAAAATTTAGAGTTTTTTTTTGCTAAATTAAAGCATTTTTTGCCTTTTTTTCAAAAAGGGCATTCTTTTTTTTTTTTCATAAGAAAGCTTAGGATTTTTCCTTTAAGAGCTTTTTGGTCGCTTAGTGGGATGGGAGTGGGATATCTATCAAAATAAATGTTTTGTAACTCATGACAACGGTTTTTCAATTTTTCACAAATGCACTATTTTGAATTTTTTCCTATTTGTGTGTAAAACCGTACAAATAAAACTAGACAAACTGAGAAACTAGGCAAACTAAACTTTCCGAAGGTATGTAACATACCTTCATAACATAACAGAAGAGAATGGTTATCTGTAACCTGAAAGAGTTATTTGCAACATTTCAATCTGAACACGAGGATGTTAGAATTGGCTTCACGAAATTAACCCAAATGAGGCCAACATTGCGTTTTGGCAGAAAGCAGCGGGACTCACATCGTATGCGTTTACATTTACAATGAAAATGTTAAACTGATGTTGAAGGAAATCAACTTAAAGTATTTAACAGATGATTCGGCAGAAGATTTACGCGATTGCCTTAAATTGACTATGTGTCCTAATGCAACAACTTCTTTCCACTTAGGTGAATGACCAATTGCCCGAAAACCACATTCATCAAAGAAAATTTAATCAACTCTTTAGATCGAGAATATATAGAGGAGGTCAAATTTGGATCTTGGATTCAGACTGACAGATGCACATTGAAAACAATCATTTTAAATGTGGATGATTTTGTGGAAGAAATGTGTACAGGATTGCTAAACTTGGGAAACCATGACTTTTTAGTCAAAGAGCAGTGGTCATTCTTCAAGGATTTGAAGATACATTTGAAGTCTGGTGAATTCGTTATTTCATATGATTTCGCAGAAAACTATAAATATGTTCTTCAGGATGCCATACAAGCATTCCATTTCAATAACGACAAATCAACTATATTCAAAGTAGTTATTTACTACATGAAAGATGACAAACTGAAACACAAAAGTATGACAATCATATCCGACGATTTAAAACATGATGCCGTTGCAGTTTATGAGTACCAGAAGAGAATGCTAAAATTTCTAAAATCTAAATTTACAGTAAAGAAGGTATACTACGTTTCGGACGGAGCTCGTCAACATTTTAAAAACAAAAGTAGCTTGGCAAATCTTATAGCCCATGAAAAAGATTTTGGAATGCCAGCTGAGTGGCATTTTCATCCTGCTGCTCATGGTAAAGGAGCATGTGATGGTATTGGAGCAAACCTTAAAAGATATGCAGCGAAGTATAGCCTCCAATGCTCTCATCAAGATCGCATCTTAGATGCGACTGCTTTATTCCATTGGGCAAAGAGTTATTGTAAAGAAACTAAAATAGTTTTTAGTAGCAAAGGGGATCATCAGGCAACATTGAAAACACTGAAGAGCAGATTCGATGCTGCGGTAACAATCGATGGCACCGCTCAATACCATGCTTTTATACCGCTTGTCGATGGAAGACCCAAGTTGAAAAAGTTTTCTGCCTCTATTCAATGCGATTTCTTTCCAAAGACAACAAATAAACCAACAGCGAAATCAACAGCTGAACCTAGTAACGCCAAGAAAGGATTGACAAAAAAACGCAGTAAATAAAGGCGACAAAAAAGCTTGATGAAAGACTGGGTATTTAAAAATTTACAAGACTTAAATACTTCATCAGCTACAATAAATTAAGTATAAAAATAGTTATGATATAAATGGATCTAATGCAATTAAGATTAAATTTTAATAAATTATTTATCTTTTTATTTTTAATGTTATTATTATTATACATTAATTTAATTATTATTAAAAATAAATAAAAAATAATAATTTTTCAACATTTCTATAGAAAAAAAGCGATTTTTTCTCCTGAGGTTAACATATTCTGAGTATTACAGTATCGAGGGTATAAAATTTTAGTTAGGTATGTTATATACCTTCGGAAAGTTTAGTTTGTCTAGTTTCTCAGTATAAGTTTTATTTGTAAGGTTTAGGCACAAATAGGAAAAAATTTAAAATAGTGAATTTGTGAAAAATTGAAAAACCGTAGTCTTGAGTTACAAAACATTTATTTTGATGGATATCCCACTCCCATCCCACTAAGCGACCAAAAAGCTCTTTAAGGAAAAATCCTAAGCTTTCTTATGAAAAAAAAAATGCACTTTTTGAAAAAAATGCAAAAAATGCTTTAATTTTGCAAAAATAAAGTCTACAAATTTTTTTTTTTAAAGTATTTTTTTCCGAAATACTGAAGAAATAGCTATCTAAACTCTTTGGGAGAAAATTTTCTAAGAACAATAGGTAATAAGTTACATGGATGAGAAAAAACACCTGTTTGGCCAAAATGTCAAATTTTGATCTCCTCTAACTCAGAGAGATCTGGACCGATCTTGTTGAAAAATTGTGCCTAAGCTACTATCCAATAGGACTAACCTTGGTGCAAATTTCATCCCGATCGGAAGACATCGGTTTCAAAAGTTGGTGCACTTGACATGAAATCCACCATATATGTATATGTATACGTAAATATTACATTACACGCTATTACACCCTAGCTGCCCGATTGAAGTTGTCATCATGATTTCCGCAGATGGACAGACGGACATCGCCATATCAACTTCGCTTGTTATAAGGATCACAAATATATATATTTTATGGGGTCCAGAATTTTTTTTTTCTAATTATTACAAACGGAATGACAAACTTATATATACCCTCTGCACACTGGGGTGGAGTGTATAAATTAAGGCATTTCCTCTACGTATACTGATCCGGTTAACTCAGTGCTCGAAGTATTTCGTGCGAAAATTTAAAGCCAGTAAAGATTTGAAAACACACAATGTGCAAAAATTTCCAGATGGGAACGCTGGGAAAAACACAGTGGCCACAAACAGAGCAAGAAAATTTAAATCGTGAATTTTTTAAATTTTAAGTGTATTATTTTCTTAAACTAATAAGGCCTAAAGTTTTATATAATTAAAATTCAATTTTTTACGTTTCGTTGATTATACGTCGACTTCCTCTGGAGCTCGTCTATTTATTAATAAAAATTTGAAAACAATTTATTAATAAGGGTGATCCAAGTAGAGATACTCTTTTCAATAGCCTTTTTTTGACAGATCACGTGTGAGTCGTGTCATGCTGTCATGTTATTTTTACTAAGCATTGTTTGGCATTTCATCATGGAAAGACTTACGGCTGAACAACGTTTACAAATCGTTCAACTTTATTACGAAAATTCACGTTCTGTGATGAATGTGATTCGTGCATTACGCTCAGCTTATGGTCAACATAATCGGCCTACTGAGCATACTATTCGCAACACCATCACCCATCTTGAGACCCAGCATTCATTATTGGATAATATTCGACCGAATAGATCACGTCCAGCAAGCATTGAAGAAAATATAGCGGCCGTAGCTGAGAGTGTACACGAAAACCGTGGAGAGTCGATTCGGCGCCATTCGCAGCAACTCGGACTAATGTATGATGCCTGAAATTGTCTTGGTCTCGGCGACATTTGGTTTCAACAAGACGGGGCCACTTCCCACACAGCGCATTAATCAATGGATTTATTGAGAGAACACTTCGGTGCGCATATAATTTCACGTTTTGGGCCGGTCGATTGGCCACCAAGATCGTGATATCACACCGTTAGACTTTTTCCTGTGGGGATATGTAAAGTCTTAAGTTTATGCGGACAATCCCGCTTCGATTCAGGCCTTGGAGCAAATCATCACACGTGTTATTCGCCAGTTACCAGTCGAAATGCTCGAACGGGTCATCGAAGACTGGACTCAATGGATGGACCATCTGAGACGTAGCCGCGGCCAACATTTGATAGACATAATCTTCAAAAAATAAATGCCAAAGAATGTTCTCTAAAATGATAATAAACATTCCCCATTAGATTTGAACTTTCTGTGTTTTTTTCTTTCAAAAAGTAGGGAACCTCGAAATGGGTCGCCCTTTACAACAATTTATCACCAAAACATTTAGAAATTTACAATGTTGACGTTATTTGTATTTGTATTTGTATTTATTTATTAAATGCGATTTTCCATTACAACAAGACACAGTAACTTATAATTTACAGTAATGGAATCAGATAAGTTATTCACTATATATTTAATATCAGTAACTCTTAATCTAAATTTAAAATATTATATATTATAATTAAAAAACATTAAAGAAAATCAAATAAAATCAATTAAGGTATTGTTATAGTAATTTTCTAAACCCTATTGCGTTGCTTGTATTTTGCATGACATTAGGAAGCTGATTCCAGAGACGAATAGTTAGAAAAAAAGATATTTTGGAGCCTTTGTTATAATAATTTTATGTAGAAATATGTTCTTGAATTTAATATAGTTGTCAAATGACATGTGTAAGACATGACACGAGTATTGGGATACATGATCAAATTTTCCTTAATCCAAAGATATAGTGAATAATGTTGTTGAAAGTTACAGTAAGTTTTCTGTTATCCCTAGAATTGCAACCTGTGAAAACCTCAGATGCATATAGTAATGTTGGTAAAAGATATGTTTTAGCAGGTAGCAATCTTATTTTCGGTGGAGTAAAGTTCTGTGTTAACCATAAGCTTCTTAGCATACTATAAATTCTGCCACAGGGTTGATTAATATGATCTGACCAAGTCAGAGTTCCATTAAACACAACTCCGAGATTTCGTACAGAGTCCACGATGTAAATTATAGAGCCCCCAAGGAAGACATTAATCTCATTCTCCAAATGCATCACTTTCTTCTTTATTATAATACACTTAGATTTATTTGGATTAAGTCGTAGACCATTTGCCGTTGCCCAATTTAGAATACGTTTGAGATCATAATTTAGTTCTTGAGTTTTGGAAATAATTGAATCCTTGGTACTACTTAAATATAGCTGAATGTCATCAGCGTACATCTGAATCTTAGAGAATTTAATTTGTTCTGGAAGATCATTGGCATATATCGAATAAAGTAGTGGTCCAAGGATTGAACCCTGTGGTACCGCTCTTATAACTTGCAGTGAGTTTGAGATGGAGCTACCATTAGCAACAGATTGGGATCTGTTTGTGAGATATGAAATCATCAGTCTAACTGCTAATGTAGAAAAGTTAAAAAACCTCTTCAGCTTGAGGCATAAAATTGAGTGGTGCACCGTGTCAAATGCCTTTGAGTGATCCAATAAAACCAAAAAAGATATTTTTCCATCATCCATGTTACTTCTTTACTCCTCAACTACATCAAATAAAGCTGTTATACAGCTATGTTGTGGACTGAAACCAGATTGACGCTCTGTAAGTAAGTTGTTGTCGTTTAAATACCTAAAGATTTGTCTGTGTAAAAGGTGCTCGAAAACTTTTGGGAGATATGGAAGAGATATTACATTAAAATATAAAAATTTTACATATAATAAATAACAAAAAACATAAAAACAAGAACATCTATAATATTAATAGGCTAGGCGAGTTCTTGTGACGGAGATTTTGTTCTACCGTTTTATCCCGATTTCGCCCAAACATATATAATTTGAAAGGTATTTCTTTTTAGCTGTTCACCAGATTTACAGTTTTTAAAATTTGTTCCTTTATTTTGAGTAAATTGCGTCTAAAGTTGCTACTAACACATACATAATATTATACATATGCTATGTCTGTGTTTATTAAATTTGTTAATGTGTTTGATATAAAAATTAGTTTGTTTTTTGTGTTGGTTTGTGAATTGGCTATAATCGATTAGCATAGTTTTAGGGTCTTTATTTAATGAAAAAATAAAATTTTCTAGAATTTGCGCTCGAGTTTCGAGGGCTGGAATCTGCTAGTAATAATAAACACCACTTAATTCAATATCACAGTTTATTTTTTTAATGTTCTCATTATTTGCTGTTGAATTCGTAAACTTTCTTTTGTATACCTTTTCTTTTCAATCCTTTCCTTGTCCAGTATTTTTACTTTTTCAAAGTCAGCTGTGTGACCTATTTTTAGAATATGCTGTGCCACTGCTGTCGACTCTTTAGCGTTCGTTATGTCTGTTTTATGCTCTAACATCCTTGTGGCTAGTGTTGTCTTTGTTGTGCCTATATATGTAAATCATATCACATTTCTGATTGTCGTCTCCCTTAAACGTTATCTCATTTTATTTTAATCATATTCTAAGTTTATGTTTGAAGCCATCTCATCGTATTCACTTATATCTTAAGAAAGTCTCACAACAATGACACGTTTTAGTCACATTCCAAAATGAACTTTAATATATTTGTGAAGAGAAACGTGCATAACAATCTCAATTAAATTGATTTATGCTTATTTTTGACCATTAATGACCTCGCCCCCCATTTTCATTTGTTCAAAAAAGATTTTTAAAATAGAAGAAAATTAGAAAAAATTGGCATATCAACTTTATTTTGTTTCCATTCCCAACAATTTAAGCCACTACAGTTATTGATATACATCTAGTGAAGCAGATATTTAACTTCATTATTGACCATACGAGTAGAAATGACCTAAGGTTATTAAAATTGCTATAGATATATTGCCAAATACCAACAAAAATATGAAAAAAATAGCATAATAACAATAATCTTGAATCTACAGATTATGATTTAAAACTTTGAAAAACCAACTGTAATGAGAATTACGTTTTCAAAATATATTATTAAATTTCCCAATTAAAAGTTGGAAGAATAAATATTTTTTTATAATTTAAATTATTCTATTTGTTAAATTTGACTCACATTAATTCAGCAACAAATTAGAATTTTGTTTTATATATACATATATATACATATATATCTATACTATATTATTATAAAGAGGTAATGTGTGTTTGTTTGTTTGTTTGTTTGTAGGAGGTAATCTCCGTAACTACCATCTGATATTCCTGAAATTTACACAGAGTTTTACTGCAGATATGGGAAGTGCTATTGGCTATAATTTTTTAAATATTTTTAGTGGGCGTGGCACCTTCCACACAAAGTAAATTTTTAATATCATATAAATATATTGAGTGTTATGATAGGGAGAGCTTTGCAAATTTGTGTGAGGTCATCTATTATTAATATTAGTAGCTACGCCGGAAATGGGCGGGATCGGACAAGTGGGCGTGGTACCTCCTATACAAGTTATAATTCAATATTATATATCTCAAGTAATGTGAAAGAGAGAGCTTTTCAAATTTTTCTGATGTCACCTATTATTAATGTGAGTAGTCGGACAAAATATGGGCATGATCGGAGCAGTGGGCGTGGCACCTGCCATACAAATTAAATATAAAATGCCATATATCGGGAGCACTGTTATAGTGAGAGTCTAGGGACTTTGTGTGAGCCCATAAGTTATTCATGTGGTTAGTTAGACAAAAATGGGCGTGATCGGAGAAGTGGGCGTGGCACCGCCCATACAAGGTAAATATATGATATTATATAACTGGTGTACTAAAAATGGGAAGCTTTGACGCTTTGCAAACACCATCAGATCTTAGTATGAGTCGTCGGACAAAAAATTGGCGGGTTCACACCAATGGGCGTGGCACTCCCCATGAAAAGTAACTATTTAATGTCATATATCTGGAGTTCTGTAAAAGAGAGGGCTTTGTGGTTTTGGATGAGCCCATAGGTTCTTTGTAATGATTAGTGGAACAAAAAAATAGGCGTGATCGTAGCAGTGGGCGTAGCACCGCCCATGCAAAGTACATATCTAATATCATATAACTGGTGTTCTTTAAAAGGGAAAGACTCGACATTTGCACGAGTCCATCAGATATTAATGTGAGTAGTCCAATAAAAATTGGGCGGGATGGGATTAGTGGGCGTGGCACCTCCTATATAAATAATATGAAGTACTACGAGAGCAACAGCCTTTTGTTAAGTACATTAGTTATCAATGTGATTTGTCGTGGAAAATATATCGCTAAAATCAAAAATACGCCAAAACCGAAAATTGCGAAAAAATAAAAATCGCCCAAAAAATATTCAAAATCAAAAATGTGCCAAATCAAAAATCGCTTAAAATAAAAATTGCCAAATGATATTCTATGTTCAAGGCCAATAGTTACGTGCTGCCAGATCTAATTTTGATAATCCATCTTCTTCTCATGGGCAGCTACATGTACCTTGCTCCAGGGTAGTGTTACATCTAGTATATATATATATATATATAATATTAATAGGCTAGGTGATTTTTTGTGACCGATGTTTTGTTCTACCGATTTATCCTGATTTTGAACAAACGTATACTGTTTGAAAGGTATTTCTTTTTAGCCGATTTGCAGATTTACAGATTTTTAAATTTTTTCCTTTATTTTGAGTAAATTGCATTTAAAGTTGCTAATAACACATACATTAAATTATACAATGCTATGTGTGTGTTTATTTAATTTGTTAATGTGTTTGTATTAAAAATGAGTTTGATTCTAGTGTTGATTTGAGAATTGGCTATAATTGATTAGCATATCTTTAGGGTCTTTATTTAATGAAAAAAATTAAATTTCCTAGAATTTGCACTCGAATTTCGAGGGCTGGCTGGTTTTTAAAATTAAAAGTTTTAAAGATTTTCTTTTTAATATTATATTACACTATACATATGCATATTCATAAAGATATTATTTTTTTTTTTTTTTTTGAAACTCTAAAATTTATATGAATTTTCTTTTTCTACTTTCAGCTAAAAATATTTTCATTTAATGCCACGAAATATTTGAAATCTAAACAAACAATGATAAATGGCCATACAGAAACATTGTGTTGTTTAATGAAACGTCACCAAATTTTATGATCACAAATCTAGAACTATGAAAAAAAAATCAGCAATAAAAAAACAACAACAACAACTGCATAAATAAAATAATAAATTGCCAACAAAATGCAATACCCTAAAAAATATACATCTGACAACTTGTGCAAGAAGAACAACAATCAAATGACTAAAACAAAACTACAACTAAAAGTGAAACTACAAATTCATATGAGAATAAATATGAAATTAAAATAAAAACAAAAAAATATACAAAAATAGTAGAGAGCTGCAGAATTGGATATTATTTTTGAAATGAAAAACTTATTAACGCAAAAGATTTTTATCAAACTAGAATACAAATTATAAATAAGCCATAAATTGTATATACACATATACACACAAACTTACACACACACACACATACACACACATATATATATATGAGTATAATAGTAAACATAACAAATTTAGCGCAACTTAACCACCGAAATAGAAACAAACAAATAATTGCAGCAATCATTCATATACAAATTGTTTATACATACATACATATTCTCGTATATACAAATATTCAAAGAAAAATGAAAAAAAAAATTGTTTTTCTATAAATAAATATGGAATAACACATACCAGCGCATACTCGTAAATAGCATTTTATTTAAACCAATAAAAGAAAATCCACAATAAAAGAGATATTAAAATCCATAAAAATCAACCTCAAAAGATGGCTTTGCGTGTATCTGCGAAATATAAAAATCATTTAGGTCTCATTATTTATGGTTTTACTGGTCTGTTGTTGCTAACAACAGCAAAACCATTTACGTTAGCCGGTCGTTTATTTGGTAAGTACAAATATTTATGTTTAATTGTATTTATCTTCCTTTAATATCTATAAGTGTTTGAATTTAATATTTATATATATTTTTATTTTTTATTTATTTTATTTAATTTATTAAACTAACCGAGCCCTTTGATCCATATATGTTTAGTGAGCTAACAGATAACGCCAGATATCTTAAGTACTATTATAAAAAATTATTATATAAAAAGTTATTACAAAAAAGTTATTACACGGATCTTATAGATTATAAACAAAGAATTCATTTAACAAGATGAAATGTATAGAAATTACATATATATATATATATATATATACATATACAACAATTGAGACTTCCGAATCAAAAATAAAATGTGTTATGATTGCAAAGGAAAGGGGGAAAAAAAAAATGTCATATCCTTTGTTAATGAAAAAAGTAAATATGTTTATAAATCACTGTAACAAATTAAAGACCACATAATTTAAACATTATTAAGGTGAGCATATTCAACAAGTTTGTTTCTAAATACATTTCTAGAAAAAGAAAATGACCTGAGTTCACGCGGTAAAGAGTTCCAAATTCTCGAAACTCTTACCTGAAAAGAGAATTCAAGAAGAGAGGTTCCTATACGTGGGAAAATTGATTGAGGATTCCGAGAAAGACGTGAAAAAAATAGTCGAAGTAAATATTCAGGACAATTTGATTTAAAAACTTTATAAAAGTGCAATAAAATACGAATATTCAAAAACTTCCTAAAACTTCACCCCAAAAAATCCACAACATAATTAGAAATAGGTACATGAACCTTTATACAATATTTTATTAAGCAGGATGTTTTATTTCCGAATCTCCCTACCTGAAGATCCTGTAAATACTTCAGCACAGTGAAGAATATTTGACATTAATAGTGCATGTGCGATACTTTTCCTAAAATGGAGTGGTAAATGAAGGTTTAGAGAATACAGCCGTCTTAAAATAAAGCTCGCTTTTGTAGACAACCAATAAATATGGCGATCAAAACGAAGATTAGAATCTATTAAGATTTCAAGACATTTCATAGACTCAACTAATTCAACAAGATCACGATTAATCATAATCGAGATAGTAACTTCAGAAAAATGGGATTTAAAAACCATTGCCTTATATATAACAGACCCTTGCGGAACCCCACTTTTTACAACCATCCAATCAGAATCAGAATTTTTAAGATGTGTGAACTGACGTCTACTGGTCAAATATTTAAAGATTAATTGACATGACATTCTAGAAAATCAAAAAAAATTGCAAAGCTTTCGAATTAAAATTTAATGACTTACACGATCAAGCGATAATAAAACTCCTACATAATCCTTATCAACAATTCAGCTAATAGAATCAGTAAGACCCAATAAAAGAGAAGAGGTGTTGTAACCCCTACGAAACCCCGATTGATAAGAATTCGAACTATTTTTGCCAATAAGCACAACTTTGGCCACTTTTCACCCTTATGGAAAGACAGAACATGGAAGAATGTTGTTTACAAAATACAAAAATTGGCAATATCAACTTAACGAATTTAAGCGGCACTCCATCGAGACCACCAGCATTAGATTAAATACTATCCAAAGCAACACAAAGTTCATTATAATTAATAGATAGAAAAGTAAAAACTGAAATTAAAATACCATTAAAAGGATCAAAAGTATCAATTGCTCTATAAGATAAAAACATCCTATTAAGTTCGTCCGGGTCATATTCTTCGAAAGGATCAGACAGTTCATTGGGTATAAAAGCCTTCCACATAGCTCTAGCGTTCATGTTCCTAAATTTATTGGTATAAAAATTTCTCTTGGCATGTGTCTTACAACAAATTCTCCAATTATCTCGTGACGTCATTCGAAGATATGCTTTATATGCTAAATCCCTTAGCGAGAGATTGTTTTAATTTTTGATGAATTAAATCAATCATCATTTACTACCCGAACTTTAACTCACTTAATAGGGACATTACAATGCAAAGAATTAACACACTCCATCAAACATAAAAGCGGACTTTCAACATCCGGGTTACTATAGAACTCCGTAAAATCAAAGTGAAGAACTTGGTTTTACAAAAAAAAAAAATAACATTATTGTAATCTCTATATCCAATAAATTCATCTACCCGAGGTACCAAACGAGAAACACTAATAAAAATTAAAGAATGACGTGATATGGATGGGCACTTCATGTGGGAAGACATCAACACATTAATGGAAGGGATTATAAGAAAATAGTTTAGCCATGAAGTAGACGTATTTGAAACATCAAAATGAGTCGGTAAAATATTAATCTCTGCAATACAGAATAAACTCGATGAGAATTTCTAATATTAAAAAATTTAAGTTAAAATCCCCCATAATTGCAATGTCAGAATAATTTACTAGAAGCTCACCTAATCGCTCTTCCATCATATCAACATTAATAGATTCACTATGCGGACATGAAGATTCGAATCTTTAGTCTTTTTTTCAATAAAAATAGACTCAAAATTACCGTAGTCTTCAGATCTGAAGACAACCTTAGCTTTAATTTTTGTAGAAACATATATACCCACCACACCTCTTCTACGCGTTTGTCTATCATTCATATAGAACGAATAACCCGGAACAACAACAGCATTCGAGGATATTTGTGAACACAGCCAAGTCTCACTAACTGCAATAATATCCAGAAAACAACCACCCAGAATATGCTTCATCTCATCAATTTTAGTCGATGAAGCCGTTGCAAAACTTTAACAGTTAAATTGACCTATTCTCACACCATTTACTACATTTCCAAAAGCTGTACGCAAAAAAAAGCTGTTGTGTACAACTGGACCTAGGTACAGATTAACAGCCATTATTAAAAATTAAATTAAAGTTAATAATTTGATATTAACAAGATGCGAAAAAAAAATATATATATAAATATAAATGTATAAAATAAACTATAAAAAACAAATAAATTCATATTGAATGGCTTTATATAAAAGTTTTTTTTCTGATAGTAAAATTTATGTAAAGAGGATGAATAAAAATTATATCCGCATTTTAGAAGAGTTTGCACCATCAGCATCACTGAGAAAATTGATACACTGCTGAAAATCACAAACTTTAACTGATTTATCCTTGAAAGTTATTCTGACCATGGGAGTATCCGTATTTATGTGGCAAAATTTAAGAATTCTTCCCATGCTTTTTAAGTCTCTACATACATTAACAAGTTTACTAGCATTTGGTATAAGGTGATCACTTAGAATAATGCGTCCCATTATCTCCACGTTATTGTCTGCGTTATCGACAACATCTTTCAAATAAATAAATTTACCATCTGAATTAAATTTAAAGTAATTATCCATAATGTTATCCCGAATGTAGAGTTAAGTTTGACTAAAATCTTGAATATCTGCCTGTTGAAGGGGGACATTATAAAGTGCAGCAATTTTCATAACTGTTTCCCGTAGACTTTTAATAGCTTTGGAAAGCCCACTTACAAGAATGTCACTTCGGTTTAAACGTCTTTGCAGTACATTACGAAAAGTTGTTAATTCTTGAATTCTATCATCCGCGGCACTTTGTATATTTTTGAAATTTCTAGCACATTGTTGACAATCTTTAACATCTGATTGGACCAGGTTTAATTCAGAAGACAAATCACTACGCACCTTTCCTAGCATCTGATTAACTCTAACCTCAAAACCTTTTACCATGTTATGCATTTGTTGTTCGATTTGATTTTTTTTTTTTTTTTGTTCTTCAAATTGCTGGTTCATTTTGACACAAAATGACAATTTTTGTACTGCACTGGTCACAGGAGTATTTGAACATTTTATTTTTCAATAAAATCTCAATCTGATCACCAGAACCATCCGCACAAGGAGGGTGAAAATAGTTTCCACAATCACCACAACTAATCCTCGTTTTGATTTTTAGAACATGCTTTGTACATACTGGACAGTGATAATCTTTAATTCTTGGAGCCATTAATATGTTAATTAAGTATCAAAATGGAGGCTTATTCTATTTACCGTATGCTAAAAAGCAGTGTGTTTATAGACCCAGATTATTTGTGATATTATCCAGGATAACTTAAACTTTTCCAGATAATATAAACCACCAACTTGAAACACAAACTTAAGTTTGTAATATTTGAATATATAAAACAACTTTAACAATTTTTTATAATTCTCCTTAATAAAATTCACAGCAGCGAAAATATATTATTTGGCCATTGTAAGTGCTGCCAAGTTTCATGATGCAAAACACGAGGCGGACACTATATATATAGTCACATTTTATCTCATTTGATAAAATATTAACAATAAAAGATAATATTGTAGACCTAGAAATTTATGCCTACTTTCATAAGAAGGTATATTATCAGCCCAGTTTATTTTTTTAAAGCATATTTCATGAAAAGTTTTTGAATTTCTTCAATTCTATTAGAATGAGTAGCCCTCCGTATAAGGGTTCCATATTAGAGAACAGAATTCTAATTTACTTTTAGCAAATGAAATATATAAAGAATTCAGAGTGTTGGGGTCTTTAAAGTCATGAGGGTTTCTTCTAATAAAACCTAATATTGAGTAGGCTTTAGAAGTAATACGATCAACGTGTCTTACAAAATGCAACTTAGCTTAAAAAAAAGTAAAAAATACCAAGATATGTACTTATCTCGACAACTCCTTTAAGACCAACGTTGCCAATAGTGTAGTTGTATATAATTCGATTATGACAATGTGTGAAAAAAATAGTACAGCATTTTTCAACATTAAAACACACCAATTATCCAGTGCTATCATATTATTTTGAATAACTGTTTTGCATGTGATAAATTAGAAACATCAGCAAAAACTTTAAAATCATCCGCATTCATTAAAGGTTTACATAATTTTAGGCAATTTGGAAAATCATTAATAAGGACTAAAAATAGTAATGGGCCCAAATGAGTACCTTGTGGAATACCTGCGAACGCATTTATTTTATAACTAGAGTGCCAATTTTAACCTTAAGCTTTCTATTGCTTAAAAATTTTAAAAATATTGCAAAAATTCACCATTTTTACCATACATTTGAAGTTAAGACAATAAGATTGAATGATTGACACTGTTAAATGATTTTGAAAAATCAGTATAAATTACATCTTATTGCATTTTCTTTTCCATAGAAACTGCAATCCGATTTGTCAACACAGCCAAATTTGTGCAAGCAGATCGACCTGAGAAAAATCGATGTTGAAAAACTGAAATACTATGAGATACGTGTTCATAAAGTTAATTTTTAGAATCCTATCAAAAATTTATGTTCTCTTTACTCACTAGTACTATAATTCATAAGATTTTTGTCTTGTTGTGCTAGGTCATCAAATAAATGAATAAAAAAAATTTCATCATAGCTAAATTATGCACAAATCATTCTTAAGCTGTCTTAGAAAGTATTTCTGAGTTGATGAGTCGAAGTTGTAAATAAATGACGTTTGTAAAAAAAAAAATATATATATATATATACACTCAAACCTGTTTTTGTGCGATGGATAGGCACCGCATTAAAAAAAAAACTTTAAAAAAATCGCACAAAACTTCACGAGTAGCTATAAACAATAGTTTTCGCAACGGAACTGAAACTATTTTTTTTATACGGTGATTAGGGACCGCATAAAAAAGTCTCACTAAGAAAATAACTCAAAAACTTACGAAACAACTAAACATTTTCCAATTTTATTTCAGAAATTATCAATAGTGTTTCAGAAATCATCAATAGAATTTTAGAAGACATCAATTGTATTTCAGAAATATTCAATTGCATCAATTGTAGTTCAGAAAATATCAATAGAATTTCAGAAAACATCAATTGGATTTCAGAAAACATCAATTGAATTTCAGAAAACATCAACTGAATTTCAGAAAACATCAATTGAGTTTCAGAAAACATAAATATAATTTCAGAAAACATAAATTGTATTTCAGAAATCAGCAATTGCATCAATTGTAGTTCAGAAAATATCAATAGAATTTCAGAAAACATCAATTGGATTTCAGAAAACATCAATTGAATTTCAGAAAACATCAACTGAATTTCAGAAAACATCAATTGAGTTTCAGAAAACATAAATATAATTTCAGAAAACATAAATTGTATTTCAGAAATCAGCAATTGCATCAATTGAGTTTCAGAAAACATCAGTAGAATTTCAGAAAACATCAATACAATTACAGAAAACCTCAATTGAATTTCAGAAAACATCAATTGAGTTTCAGAAAACATCAATTTCTATTTCAGAAATCACCAATAGAATTTCAGAAAACATCAATTGAATTTCAGAAAACATCAACATCATATTTTCCAGTGCATAAAAAATAAATCGAAATATTGATGTTTTCTGAAATACATTTGATGTTTTCTGAAATTCAATTGATGATTTCTGAAACACAATTGACACTTTTTGAAATTCTGTTGATGTTTTCTGAAATTCTATTGATGTTTTCTGAAATTCAATTGATGTTTTCTGAAATTCAATTGATGTTTTCTGAAATCCAATTGATGTTTTCTGAAATTCTATTGATATTCAGAAAACATCAATACAATTACAGAAAACCTCAATTGAATTTCAGAAAACATCAATTGAGTTTCAGAAAACATCAATTTCTATTTCAGAAATCACCAATAGAATTTCAGAAAACATCAATTGAATTTCAGAAAACATCAACATCATATTTTCCAGTGCATAAAAAATAAATCGAAATATTATGTTTTCTGAAATACATTTGATGTTTTCTGAAATTCAATTGATGATTTCTGAAACACAATTGACACTTTTTGAAATTCTGTTGATGTTTTCTGAAATTCAATTGATGTTTTCTGAAATCCAATTGATGTTTTCTGAAATTCTATTGATATTTTCTGAACTACAATTGATGCAACTGATGACTTCTGAAATACAATTTACATTTTCTGAAATTATATTTATGTTTTCTGAAATTCAATTGATGTTTTCTGAAATGCAATTTATGTTTTCTGAAATTCAATTGATGTTTTCTGATTTTCAATTGATACTTTCTGAAATTCAATTGATGTTTTCTGAAATCATCAACTTTCACACTAGCAAAAAATTATTAAATTTTTTACATTTTCATATAGCGCACAAAAAAAAAACGCACAAAACAAATCGCACAAAAAAAAAAAAAAATGCACATTAAAAGGCCGCACAATAACAGGTTTGAGTACATATCAATTTCCCATGGAAAAAATATTTTTTTCTTTTTAGAAAAAGATACATTTTTCAAAAAAACGTCAAACGTCACATACAAACACATTTGCTTCAAAGCTGTTTATTATACTGGAAAAAGTTTAAATAGTATAACCCTTTGCTTTGATTCTCATTAGGTTGATTTCAGCAAAGGTAAATGAACTTATCTTTATATCAAACAACGTATCTACTGCTTCTGGCTACTGATGAGGGTTTGCCACTCGATCACAAACAGCTGTATAACCTATCTTTTGAAGCCAATGTGACAATGTTTCTTTTATTTTGTATAAAGTAGAAAATACTTTTAAATAGTGTAAGGTACTTTTTAAAAACCAATTATACTTTAAAAAAAAAATTCTTTTTTTTTGAAGAAGGAACTTTTTAAAGAAATAAAAAATTGCACTAATTAAAGTCTGTTTTCGACTTTTAAACTGCATATTACTACGATTTTTTTTTTTTAAATTAATCTAACGTGCTTTTAAGGTCCTGTTTCAAAAATCAAATGAAAGATTATTTATTTTTTTCCAATCCGACGCACAGTGGGTTGAAGAGCATGAAAAGTGAGGATTAATTCAGGGAAGACGTAATTTCAAAATATTGTTAATTTTTTTTATGGATATTCATTAATGCATAAAAAACCACCATTTAAAAAAAAAAAGTGGAAAAAAAATTTGTTTTAACCCATTAGGAGCTTTTTGTGTTTTGGAAAAAATGATCTTTTCTTACAATTTTCGGTGTAACTTTGGAATAAAAAGTGATAAATTAGTAAATGAAATTGCAGGTTAGAACTTAGTTAATGTGCTTTTAGAAAAAATAAATTTTTTTTTTTTAAATAAAAAAGAAATAAATATTTAATATGTATTTATATTATAAAAATTGAATTTTAAAATCCGATTTTATTTTCCAAATTCCACAATTCCACAAATTTAACTCAAAAAATTCACATTATAAAATAATATTATGTTTTTATTGATGAATAATTATAAGCACAAAACAAACAACCATTTCAGAAAAATTAAAAAAAAAATAAAAAAAAATTAATTCAATTAATATTGAAAATATTGCTACATTTATAATTGAAAATTTTGTATGCATTTATTGTTATTGTTTATTTTTTATTTTATATTGTTCTTATTTAAGAGAAATTTAAATATATATAAATATATATACAATTAAAATCAAGGATCCTCCGTATTATCATCACCTTCATAAATATAATCAGCATCTTCATAATTATCACCATCAATATCTTCATTAATCTCTTCTTCATCAGAAATCTTGGGCAAAACTAATAAATCTAGTGCCATCTGTGGTATATTGTATATTTTTTGGCATAATTTTTGTTTTTAGTGGCAATTAAAGGATCCGAACTAAAAAGTAACCTATTGAATATATCTTCATTTGACTTCTCCCGATTTTTTCTGTTGTGTTTTCAAGCATTTTTTTTAATTTTGTACTGGGGACTTTTAATAAAAACTTGAATGTTACATTCGTTGGCAAGTATTGGCAAAATGTTTTTTTTTGGAATACACAAGCTGAAATCCCATATTTTACTACAATGTAAATAATTTTACCCGATTTCATCTAGAATTACGTTGAAACTCAATCTCTTTTTAAAAAATACCCTCTTTTTAGGATAATTTTCAAAAAATTATTAAAAATATTTCTAAAACATTTATCTAAAATTTTTTTTTTTAATAATACAGTCAAATACCTGAAGTTGATGCATCCATTTGAAAAAAGTTAGAATTAAAAAAAAAAAATTAAAAAAAATTAAACTTGAAATATCTCGTTTTTCACTTTTTACCACTTCGAGCAAAATTAAAAAAAATTTTTGAACTTTGAGAGAGTATAGCAAGAAAAGTAAACAACTTAGAACAATAATTTTGACAGTTAGTGATGACCGATTTTATACTCTGTTACCCGGTATAAAAATTACAAAATACTCATTTCAATTTTTGAATTAATCCTCACTTTTGACCCTTTTCAACCCAATGTGCGACGTTTCGTTGGGATTTTCCAACTTGTTAGGGGATCTTTATTTAATCTGGCAACAATATTAATATGCAAAGGAATCCTCATTAGTACTAATAACATAACTTATCATTAATAATAAACTTACATACAATCTTTCGTCAATTTCACATATAACACATTTATTTTTTACGTCACAAACAATACGATATAAAAAACACAAAAGTGTATAAATAAATGTAAAAATAATTTGAAAAACTAAAATATCACAGTATAAATTTCATAATGCTAGATATCACAATACTAAATTATAATTTGTATTCGTTTTATCTTTATCCTCCTTTGTATTTATTGCACAAGTAAGCTTTTGTTGAATTCTTAGACTTTCAAGAGTATATCTTTTATTTTCTCTTCTCTCTTTGTCTAACATTTTTACGCTTTCGAGATCAGCTGAGTATCCAGTATCGGTTGAACCTTTATTATTTACTTTTCTGAAAATAGTACAATTTATTTTGTCGCCGAGTAATAGACGTGGCTAAGGTAAAAGTTTTAATTTACTCTGATAAAAATGGACAATTTAACGTTAATGAACTTTTGCTGGAAATATACCAAAACAATTGACGCAACTAATTATGTTCACAAATATTCATACACACTGAGAGACCTGCTCTTGTCTGAATTACTTATATAAATAGTTACGATCATAAAAATTGTAAATAATCCCATGTTTATAAATGTTATAATTTTTTTATGAACATTTGTTGCAAAACTTCCCATAAATACCAATTTGCTATATTCGTATACATATAAATGCTGTGTTATGTTTGTGGTATCAGCTTTTAATTGGGACCTTACTTATTTTTACTGTGTTTTCTAAATAGAGACGTAAATATTTTTGTTTAAAACAAATTTCAATGTTTATTCATTAAGCCTGATGTGTGGTAAAACTGTAACGTTGGCAAACAATTGAAAAATGTTATTGGAAATACACGTTCGTGAAATGTTTTATTGTTATTGTAGTTAAAAAAAAATATACAAACAACTTGTTTCATAGCTAAAACACAAGGACATATTCCCCGAAGGTAAACAAAACATTGATGAGTGTATGTTATTTGTATTATTTATGATTCCAAAGGGAAATATGACATTATTATTTATTTTAAAATTTTTTAGCATAGCAAAAACAAAATGTAGGCCATAAAGGAGAGAGAAAGGAAATAACCAAAAATTAACTTTGCAACAGGTGTTTTATATTTAAAACAATAAACAACATTTTTGGTTACAAAAAAAAAAAAAATAATATCACTGTCATTGAACATTTTTTTTCTTGTTTTACTAAACAAGATCTCAAATGTATAACAAAGTGTTAATTCAATTTTATTTAGACCTAAATATAAAAAAAAATTTTTGATTGTTTATGGCTAACAAAAATGGTTACCCTATTTATTATTTTGTATATTTTAAATTGAATGTGCAAAGAAAAAAAATCAAATAAACAAATGTGTTAATTTGTCAAGTTCTAAAGGTGTTTATATGTATAAAAATTTTGTAAATTTGTTAAAAAAATTTTTTGTTAATGCTACAAATATAAGTTATAGGAAGATTTAAATGTTATTATAAATTTTTATTTTTTATTCTTGCAATAACACAAATGTCAATAAGCTGTCACGATTATTGACAGATAACATGATAGTTAGTTGGTTAAATTTTAATTAAAACATACAATTATACATGAATTGTTTTCATTATTAAAGAAAAAAAACAGGAAATTTTTAAATTAAAATATTGGTTTTTATTAAAACAACCTCATACAGTGGGTGACAAAAAATAATTCGTATAAATATAGAATTTTTTCGCAGTTAAAAAATACTGCTGCAAAAAGAAAAAAATTTCCAAATTCGCTGGCTCTAAATTACCTAGAAACTGTTTTTTTTTTTTTTCAAAAGAAAATTTTTGTAGATTCTGAATATCTAAGTCTATTGATCCTCAATTCACGTTTTTAAAATTTAAAACTTTTATAAAAGAAATTTTGCAAAAACTCAATTGGCAATTTCCTTTCAGAAAAAATATGACTTATTTTGTGGATGTTAATATTTGAAGTGTCAACTGTTTGGTATGACATTTTTAAATTAAAAAAAAAAACTGAAACATTTTCAATTTATTGTCACGAACTGTACATTTTTTTTTTCATATTTAATTTAAGGTTTATAAATGATGACAGTTTTATTATTTATTTATTAATTTTATGGTGATTTTAAAATATTAATACATTTCTGGCGATAAGTTTTATAGAAAATAGGAACGATTGATTTGTTGTAAAACTAAAAATTTTGTTGAAATTAAAAACAAGTTAATTAGCTTTTCATTTCTCTTAACGAACAATAGTTAAAGCTAAAGGTAGCGAAAACTTTTGTTGTATTATTTAGTTATATATTAGTTATATTATTATATTAGTTATATTATTAGTTAAAATTGTTACTAAAAGCCGGGTTCAAATCATCGCATTTGTTATCGAAATTTTTCGATCGAAACTAAAGGGTCCGCCAAATAACTTTTTTTTTTTTTGAAAATGCTATAAAAAAAAACTACTGAATATTATCTCAAATTTCTTTTTTTATTTTAAGGTACAATCCTTCCGGTTAATAATGGAAAATAATTTCATTCAAATGGTTGCCTCGGCTGGCCATGCAGTAGTCTACACGATCGGTCCAATTTTTAAGCACATTATCGATTGTGTGCAGCTGTATTTCACCAATGGCTTCACGAATATTGTCCTTTAAAGCGTCAATTGTCTCTGTCTTATTGGCGTAACACTTATCTTTGAGGGCACCCCACAAATAATAGTCCAACGGTGTCAAATCGCAGCTCCGAGGTGGCCAAACGACATCAGCTCTTCGGCTGATAATGCGATCTTCAAAAACAGGGCGCAAAACATCGAGTGTAGCTTCGGCTGTGTAGCACTTATCGCCATCCTGTTGAAACGAAATGTTGCCAATATTCTTCTCTTCAATTTTTGTGAACAAAAATTCGTTCAACATGGCCCGATAACGATCGCCATTGACTGTAGCGGCCACTCCTTGCTCATTTTCGAAGAAAAATGGCCCAATTATGCTTCTGGACCAAAATCCGCACCAAACAGTGACTCGTTTTGGGTGTATCGGCTTTTTAATGTATGCGTGCGGGTTTTCTGTGCCACAAATGCGACAATTTTGCTTGTTTACATACCCGCCAAGATCAAAATGAGCTTCATCTGAAAAGACGATTTTTTTTTTTGGCAAAATCGGCATCTTCTGTAAGTCGATCGCAGGCCCACTTAGCGAAGCGAAAACGCATTTTATGGTCAGTTGGCTTCAACTCCTGAACCAATTGGACTTTGTATGGCGTCATACCAAGGTCTTTATGCAAAATTCGTCTCAATAATGTCTCCGAAATGTTCAATTCTTGAGAACGACGGTGAATTGATGTTGATGGCGCTTCACGCACACTTTCTGCCACAGCAGCAATATTCTCGGGTGTACGCACCGTTTTTGGCTTTTCACGCTTTGGTTTATCGATGAGGATGCCAGTTTCTTTCACTTTTTTCACAAGATAACGAACATGCGGAGCTGACGGTGCTTCTCTTCTTCCAAAATCCATACGCAATTTTCGCACACATTCGGCAACATTACCATGATTTTCAAAGTAATCTCGCAATATTTCCCAGCGTTGTTCAAGCGTATACACAACCATATTCGTTCAGCGGTAGGATAAAACTAATTATCTGTCAAATCAGACATGAGGTAAGTGTTACCATTCACGAAATAAGCACTAGTTGAAAAAAAAACGTTAGATGGCGGACCCTTTACAAAGCCGATTTTCTTGGAATGCTCAATTTTCATCTCCTTCGAATCCTGCTGCAGAAGAAACGGCTAGCTGCAGAATTTTGACTTTGAGGAGAGAGGGGTCGAGAATTTTATCTCTCAAAAGATGCTGGTTCTGATATCCCTGTAAAATATTGCGTTTAGAAGCTATTTAAAAAAACTGACTAAAAACATTAATTTTTTGAAAACTGCCCCAAAAAGGAGGCTGGCGGCGAACGAAATCGGTGGATTTGGAGCAAATTAGTAATTAGTTATTTATAAGGAAACCCGTTTGCACAAAAATCAATGCTGCAAAGTTACAGTTTTTCATTATTTGGAAAAAATGCTACAGCCTAATAAATATAAATCAAATATTGGAAATAATGTGCCTCTGGATATTCCAAGGCTTTTGGTGTTGGTAATGATTTCTATTGATTTATATCGAGTTTTCTCAGAGATCGCACTATACGTGTTGTTGCAGATCGTCTGTAATTTTCTAACTTGTTTAAGGTACAGATAATTTTTAAATTACTGTTTTGAAAATTACAATTTAATTGTTGAGCTGAAGTTACACAACATGCTTTACACTCTTCAACACTTCTTGGATTACTGCCACAAAAGTTGCAGTAGTGTATTTTCACTGTGTGAGTTATACATATAAAAAAAAGAGTACCAAACTTCAATTTTTTTAAGCGTTGTAGACATCATGACAGCTAATCTGTTGTTGTTGTTTTATTTGTAAATGTGAAATAAAAGTTAAAACAAATTTTTTAAAGTCTGAATGAAAAAAACATAAAGTACTGTACGTAAAAGTAAATATCGGGTATGGAAATAGCAAAAAAAAAAAGGGAGATAAAAACATAAATTTAGATCATAACTGGCCTCGTTGGAAGCACAAAAAACTTTTAAATCTCAAAAAGCCTTCCCATCGAAACGCTTGCTGTGTGCTTGCACCTTCAAGTCTCTTGTGCTTTATGTTCATGGGATTTATATTTTTAACTTCTAGCAAATGCGTTGTTATGAAAGTCCTATTAGTAGAAGGAGATCGTAATTAATATAAGTATATAAGGTTTTTTTAATTTTTAATTCGCCTTAGTCAAACTTTTAACCTAAAAAGGCGTTATGTTCTTCAAGGGAGTTCCAGAAGTTTGTTCAGTTCTGTTACGAGTTTTCCTTTTTGAGGTCCTATTATATGTGTCGCAAACTGGTCCATTGAACACTTGCAGTTGGACTTAAATAATTCTATAAGCAACTTCGCTAAAAAAAATACTAAAACGAAATATTAATCAAAGGCTATGGACCTTAAAAAAATTTTGTTAATAAATATACACAGAATTATTTCGATCTACTTACACTTTTTTCCGCTCTTATGGCCATAAATATTTAAGAGTAATGTGTAAATTTAATTTGTTTTTTTTTTTTTTTTTGTTTTCAAAAATAATCAATTACTCAACTCAATAATGGTATAGAAAAATTACCAATAATACAAATAAATATTTTGTACAGACACTAAAGTTAAAAATAATAGACATCCGAAATAAAAACAAAAACAAGAAAATATAATCAGTGTTACTACAAACCTAACTACAATACCAAATAAAAACATCGGCAATGGCAACAACAAAAAACAACAAGGGTCGTTTTAATAAATTTATGTGACACTTCCGCACATTTATTGGATTTTAAATGAATTATAAATATGAGAACTTGCAAAAATAAAAACAAAAATAAATAAACATAATACAATTTTAATATAGATACAAACAAGCCAAAAAAAAAAAAACGATTTACATGAACTCAAACCGAAAATTATTAAAAACAAACAACTTCACCTCAATAGCAATAGCAATAACAATAATAGTAATAAATTTAATATAAAATAAATAAAATAAGGTAAAATAAAATTTTTCCATAAAAAAATTATGTTTTCTTTAAAAACTGAAATATATATAAGGAAATGCAAATTGGTTTAAAATTGCAAAAAACTTCTTCGAAAATGGCTCTCAAAGAGCAACTTTAGTTTTATAGAAGATTAAAATTTATAATTTCTTCGGGTTGAAAGAAAAATTAACGAAAAAAAAAATTACCACTAAAAGAACTATTTACATCAGGGAAATTAGTTTTAAGTTTTATTAGACTTTACACTAACTTAAATTACCTGTGTATCGTACTCAGGTAAATCTTTTTAGGATACTTTTATATATAAAATTATATCTTTGAAAATAAATCTTTTGTTTTGTTTTTTTTTTTTATTTTTTTGTTGGAACATACGGCCAGTGCCAAACTCAGCCCAAAGTAAATTAGAATTTTACTTATGTATTTATAAATATCTACAGGCCAAAAAAAATATCTAAGTAATCATATTTGGATTATTTTATATTTTTATACGTACTCGTAGTCCAGTAACGAACAAGAAATCCATTTATAGCATTTTGCTTTGCAACTTTAAGGCTGTAATATTAAACTTTATTTTATGTAATAAAAATTAAATTAAATTAATAAAATAAGATATTTACTAGAAATATTTGAAATATATAAAAAAAAAATGTGAAAAATTTCTTCTTTATTTTCAAATAAATTTTAAAACAAAAAATTCTTTAGTGATTTGTTTTGAAATGGAAAATATAACATTTTTTCAGACATAGTCCCAATACAAATGACCCCTATGACATCGA
This sequence comes from Cordilura impudica, assembly GCA_963682025.1. Taxonomy (NCBI): domain Eukaryota; kingdom Metazoa; phylum Arthropoda; class Insecta; order Diptera; family Scathophagidae; genus Cordilura; species Cordilura impudica. The sequence continues at coordinate 44,278,129 of OY821517.1, forward strand.
CTTAAATTACCATAAGATCAAAATGATCATACAGGTCTCGGTCAAATTTGGTTACACAGATTGTATTTCAAATATAAACCCTATAGGACATTTCTTAATCATAACACCTTTATAAAGCTGTTTCCCGATCTTCACTTGCTCAAACTTAGATTGTATATGTTTTTACAAAAAATAAAGTCAGGATCGGTCAAATTTTCAATTAAGTTCTCATATGAATATAGTATCCGATACGAATTTTTTCATATCTATTGGAAAAAAATTAATAACAATGCACAGTGTAAGATTTAACCATTCTAGGGAAACAAAATGAAATATCTTGGGAAAAAAAATGAAGCTACTCTTATGAGTTTTGGTAAAAAGTGTTACTAGGTCCATATGTACCACTGTGAAAAAAATGGGCGAAATTGGACCACTGCCAATTTATATCTGATATTGTTCGCACTGGATAATCAAAAAGTAAGAAAGCGGCGAGTCCGCATGAGAATGTTTAAAATATATAATAAAGAGGCAGAAGTAACAATAAGTGTTTAATTTTTTTTTAGTTAATTTTTTTTTAATTTTAAAATAAGAATATATTTCATATGTACATATAAATTAAAATAAGAAAAATATGTTAAAATTCATGGTTTTCTTTTGGTATATCTGGAGATTCAAATAAATATAGTACTTCAGGTGCCTATGCTGCTTTTTTGTACACAGGAGGTCTGCGCAAACTGTTTAACTGGATCAGATGTTATTAAAAGTCTATTCATTAAATCTCTATTAGTGTCAATTGTAGAAGTTTTACGAGTGAAGTATTACCGATAGTTTCGTTGATGTTTATTTTTGGCTTCTAAGGCATCCTCCGACAATTGTACAATGGGAAGGATGCAGTGTCAATAATTTGTTTTGAGCGGTATACAACTTTATGGACAGCCACCGGTATACACTACCTCGGATATTCTTTCAAAAACAGTTTTCTGGTTTTATCTGCATACTTTTGAAAAGCCGTAGAATTCATAGAATATCCAAAACCCATAGATTCTAATAAAATGTGAAAACGCTTTATAAGTTCTAAATTAAGTCCAGTTATCCGTGCCGTTATTTCAGAGTCTCTAAAAAACCGTCTAGCGGTGTTACCGTTATTCGTATTACCGCTTTTTTGATTTGGCATATAAATTGAAAGTCCTGTTTCGGACTTAAATTTACTTAGAATTAGGCATTTTTTTTTTTTTGTTCAACTTTAATTTTATCATCTGTTCCTGTGGCGCCACTTCCTTACCTCCAGCTTGTAAGATATATGCAACAGGCATCCATGAACTTTATCCACGAATGAAGTGGAGAAGTTCCAAATAAGAGCGCTGTTTGATTAATATTTTTTTTGTGATAAAGCTTTTTCCTTCTTCATTTCGCTTGGTTTTGCTTTGCATATATAACAAGATTGTGTGGAACTCTTTTCAGATAGTGCATTGCAAATATTTCCATCAATCATAGACTAAATTAGATTGGACTTGATACTAAAATTTAATTTGTTCGTTTTTTTAATAGTAGGGGTGAGAAGTAAAATCTGATCATCGATAATTTTTACCTCTTTTATTATAGTTTTTGTTGTTTTTTTTGTAAATATTAGTTTAATTGGATGACAATATTTTTGTGATGAAGAAGCAGGATTTTGTCAAATAATTCGTTCACAATTATTTTTTGTACAAAATAACTGAAGTGGTACCAAAGATATATTGAATAATGACATATCGCTGAGGTTTTCTTGAAAAAATTTTTGTTTATATTAGGTTTGACTGCAACCATCACAGCCCCACTTTACTAAAAAATGCCATTCTTGATTAAAACTTTACGTTGAAAGCAAAACATCCTCCAGATCTAAGCATAATTTTGATAGAGTAAGATCAAGAAAAGATTGCAAGTTTACTTGGGCAGAAATTTCGTCAACATTTATTTTATCTGGGTAGCATAATAATTTCGCATTTTTAACTAAATCATAACATGGATATATTTGGTGTATAAATGTTGCACATGATTTCTCATTGAACGATATGCGTTTGTCGATGAATTTGTATCGATAATCATTGCAAGTGCTTCTTGTGGAGACCAACTTTTTATACCCTATACCACTATGTGGTTTGGGTATAATGACTTTGTGCTGCTGTTTGTAACAACCAAAAATATTTGACCTAGACCCATCTTTAATTATACCGATCGAATCAGAATCACTTTCTGAGTTGATTTAACAATGTCCGTCCGTCCGTCCGTCCGTCCGTCCGTCCGTCCGTCCGTCCGTCCGTCTGTGTGTCCATGTAAACCTTGTAATCAAACTGCAGGTCGCAAATATGAATAGATTTTGATGAAATTTGGTATATATGCTTTCATCGGCCATGGGATGAACGCTATTGAAATTGGTGGGAATCGGTCCATGTTCAGACCTAGCCCCCATACAAATTACCCCTATGAAATCGACATAAATTGCCTTAAGATCCAAATTGTCATATAGATCTTACTCAAATTGGGTTTTGTATGCGTTCATTACGTCCATTAATGAGTGGTCCAAAAATGATCCCTTTGGCCCCATATAGAGCTGCTTCCCGATCTTCACTTAAATCTATTAAAAAACAAAAATATTGCACTGATTCTTCTCAGATTTTGTTTGTATATATTATTGCAAAATACAAGAGACTTTACCAAACATGATCAGGATCGGTCCATTTTTGGACCTAGTCCCCATATAGATATAGCATCCGATATGAACTTTTTCATATCTGTAGCCAAAAAAATTAATAAAAATCCAACTAAAATTTGGTTTTTGCTTATTTTCTATGTCCAGTTAGTTGGGACTAAGAGATAGGGTCTCTGAACGCATGGTATAGGGTATCGTATAGTCGGTCTAGACCGACTATAATTTTCTTACTTGTTAAAATTTCATTAGAAATTCTGGCTTTTTTTATAGTGGAACCTCTCCGAGTTGATATATTATAAAGTTCACTTACTATACCTACAGAATTTCGTTTACCTCTTGATCGCAATTATTTTTCGGCTGCCAAATATAGCTCTTCAGTACTTACTAAATTCAAGATATGTTTTACTCTTCTTGCTTTTGTTTTTTGCGAACTTTCATTGCACGCCTTTAATGGTCTTCCAATTTCCAAATTTTCTTTCGGTTTCTTAAAAATAAATTAAGAAATTTCAATGTTTGTACTTAACCAGGCACCATAGCGACTTACAAAATCACGTTTTGTTCGGTTTACCGCTTTCCACCTTAGCTGAAATCTAATATACACATTTTTTTACAAAACTTTGTAATTGCTCATAATTAATATGAGAATTAGAACTACTGCTTACTTTTCCACAAATACAGTTTACGGAACGGTCCAGCCTTTCAATTTCGGGTGTTTTAAGCCATATATAAAAAATTTCGTGGTATGTTGTCATATTACGCATTATTTGTTTTTATACCCTATACCACTATGTGGTTTGGGTATAATGACTTTGTGCTGCTGTTTGTAACTACCAAAAATGTTTGACCAAGACCCATCTTTTATTATACCGATCGAATCAGAATCACTAACTGATTCGATTTAACGATGTCCGTCCGTCCGTCCGTCTGTGTGTCCATGTAAAACTTGTGATCAAACTGCAGGTCGCAAATATGAATATATTTGATGAAATTTGGTATTTAAGCTTTTATCGGCCATGGGATGAACGCTATCGAAATTAGTGAGAATCGGTTCATGTTCAGACCTAGCCCCCATACAAATGACCCCTATGAAATTGACATAAATTGCCATAAGATCCAAATTGTCGTATAGATCTTACTCAAATTGGGTTTGTATGCATTTATTACATCCATTAATGAGTAGTCCAAAAATTATACCTATGGGACAACTCTTAGTCATAGGCCCTATATAGAGCTGCTTCCCGATCTTTACTTAAATCTATCAAAAAACAAAAATATTGCACTGATTCTTCTCAAATTTTGTTTGTATATATTTTAGCAAAAGACAAGAGACTTTACCAAACATAGTCAGGATCGGTCCATTTTTGGGCCTAGTCCCCATCCGTTATGAACTTTTTCATATCTGCAGCCAAAAAAAATTAATAAAAATCCAACTCAAATTTGATTTATGCTTATTTTCTCTGTCCAGTTAGTTGGGCCTATGAGATAGGGTCTCTAACCGCATGGTATGGGGTATCATATAGTCGGTCTAGACCGACTATAATTTTCTTACTTTTTTGATGTGTAAACATCTATACGCGCAGGGGGGTAAATTTCTATTTCACAATACAATCACAAAAACAGCGTAACTTATATCGGTGTGAGCTGAAGGAGATAACGCTGTGTGACTTATGATTGTATTGGTGAAAAAATATTTTCAAGAGAAACTGTTCATGGGCAATTACCCAATGCATTCGAAATTGGAAGTGTGGTAGGAGAGACAAACCTAAGTAACACGTGTTTTTAACATTTGAGTTCTAAAGAAATCTTTTTTTCTGTTTTTATTACGTACGAATGACGATGTAATAATAGAATGCAAGTAAAGATAATGCAAAAGCAGTGTTAACTGACATGGTTGTCTCTATTCGTACTTTTTTCAATATAGTTAGTTGGCAACGCCTCAGACCATATAAACAATTATATGTTAACAACTTTCATTAATAAACATTTTTAGTAATTATTACTATTAAGCATTAAATTGATTCTTACTAAGCATTAAATTGATATAAATTTGGAATATTTTCCAATAACTAGGATATAATATAAATAAATTTTGTTAGTTGAAATTTTAATTAAATTTAATTAGTTAATAATAGCTTTAAGTTCCATTGTACATCATAAATCAATTTAACACATGACGACATCTTAATATAAAATGCAATATATAATACCGTCATCCAAGTAAGGAAAAGCGTAGGAAAATCGTATCATAAAAAAATACACTCAAACCTGTTTTTGTGCGAGGGTTAGGGACCGCATTAAAAAAACTCATACAAAAAAATCGTAAAAAAAATCATTTGAATTTCAGAAAACATAAATAGAATTTCAGAAAACATCAATATAATTTAAGAAAACATCAATTGAATTTCAGAAAACATTAATACAATTTCAGAAAACATCATTCTAGTTTCAGAAAACATCATTTGAATTTCAGAAAACGTAAATAGAATTTCAGAAAACATCAATATATTTTCAGAAAAAATCATTCGACTTTCAGAAAACATCAATTGAATTTCAGAAAACATCAATTGTATTTCAGAAAACATCAATTGTATTTCAGAAAACATCATTTGAATTTCAGAAAACATAAATAGAATTTCAGAAAACATCAATAGAATTTCAGAAAACATCAATTGTATTTCAGAAAACATCAATTGTATTTCAGAAAACATCAATTGAATTTCAGAAAACATAAAAAGAATTTCAGAAAACATCAATATAATTTCAGAAAACATCAATTGTATTTCAGAAACCATCAATATAATTTCAGAAAACATCATTTGAATTTCAGAAAACATAAACAGAATTTCAGAAAACATCAACATAATTTCAGAAAACATCATTTGAATTTCAGAAAGCATCAATAGAATTTCAGAAAATATCAATATAATTTCAGAAAACATCATTCGAGTTTCAGAAAACATTATTTGAATTTCAGAAAACATAAATAGAATTTCAGAAAACATCAATATAATTTCAGAAAACATCATTCGAGTTTCAGAAAACATCAATTGAATTTCAGAAAACATCAATATAATTTCAGAAAACATCAATATAATTTCAGAAAACATCATTCGAGTTTCAGAAAACATCATTTGAATTTCAGAAAACATAAATAGGATTTCAGAAAACATCAATATAATTTCAGAAAACATCATTCGAGTTTCAGAAAACTTCAATTGAATTTAAGAAAACATCAATAGAATTTCAGAAAACATCAATTGTATTTCAGAAAACATCAATTGTATTTCAGAAAACATCATTTGAATTTCAGAAAACATAAATAGAATTTCAGAAAGCATCAATAGAATTTCAGAAAACATCAATTATATTTCAGAAAACATCAATTGTATTTCAGAAAACATCAATTGAATTTCAGAAAACATAAAAAGAATTTCAGAAAACATCAATATAATTTCAGCAAACATTCGAGTTTCAGAAAGCAATATTTGAATTTCAGAAAACATAAATAGAATTTCAGAAAACATCAATTGTATTTCAGAAAACATCAATTGTATTTCAGAAAACATCATTTGAATTTCAGAAAACATAATTAGAAATTCAGAAAACCTCAATAGAATTTCAAAAAGCATCATTTGAATTGCTGAAAACATTAACTCTATTTCAGAAAACATCGATTGAATTTCAGAAAACATCAATTGCATTTCAGAAAACATCAATTGAATTTCAGAAAACAGCATAATCGACTTTTTTTTTATGCACTGGAATATATGATGTTGATGTTTTCTTTAATTATTAGCTGTTTACACATCTCCCTTTTGATCGGACTCACATGATTTTTTTTTTTTTGAAATCGGCAAATCTCAGCAGATAATTTTATATATGCCTTAAAGTAGGTACTTCGGACGTGCGTTTAAAACTAATTTGGTGTTGAAGCGTTATGAAGAAAAAAATTTATCGATTATAGAATTTAGTTTTTTTTTTCCTAACTTAACGAAAAGAGTAATTGTATAAATGAAATAGCACTAATAGAATTTTCCAGGTTCTAAAAATAAATTCTCATGACATTAACAGCGAATAAGTTGAGCTTCAAAACAAATGAAGAATAAGAAATCGGTCCGATTAAGAATACAGTGCATTTATGAATTTTTGAAATATATGCTTTCTTCTTCTTCTTTACCACGCACCATTGAAACCAATGAAGAATCTTTAAAAAATTCGATTCCAATAAAAAGTTACACGCTTTTAAAAATTAGCAATTTTATGTAAGTGTTTTTGTTGTTTTTAATTCACTCAAAAATATTCAAGTTTATAGTACCGTTATATTGTTATTGTTCATAAATTAAGCAAATTTTTTGCATTTTCTTATTTTATAACAAGTGCTCCTTCATATTTTATAAAAGCATTTACTCAAATTGAAACTAAAAACAAAACGACTCTTGTCCAGCTAGATTAGCAAAATGCCACTCAAATTTGGTTTATACTTATTTTCTATATCCAATTAGTTGGACCTTAGACATTTGCTCTAAATGTATCAAATAATCGGTCTAAACGAAATATGATTTCCTTAATTATTTTGCTATGATCTTTTTTTCAATTACACAATAATGTTGGCTTTCGTGGTAAATACATATGAGTCAAATTAAGAATAGTTTTAAAGTGAAGCATGTTTTGAAAATATTTATATAAAAAATATTGAATGTATTCAATATAAATAACTGTACAGAAATTTTCATGTACCACAAAATAAAACAAGAGCTGGAAAATAACCCAAATAATTGAATAACAAATGAAAAATAATTATTTTATTGTTTGCCCCACTTTTGTTTTGCCTTTCTACCACCACCACCACCACACCACGATAATTGATTGTGGTACGTACCATCAATATGAACCAACAATATTTCATTGTTTTTTTTTTAATATTTTTTTTTTTACTATTTGCTATGCGCTGTTTGCAGTTGCATTTTTGTTTATTATAAATTGAAAACTATTTAATACTGTTCGGTTCTCTATATAATTTCACAAGTTATACACACATTTTAAGCATATTTTTTTTTCACAATATTTCCCTCTTCGTTTTTAATTTTGGTTTGTATAGTTAATCGGTATTCAGTTGCATGCGTTGCCATTTTTTATAGTCTATATCCTGCTACCATTTTAGTTTTGCATGATTAAAGCTGTTCAATGTAGGTGTCAAATTGTGTGTATGTGAGCAGGTTTGGCTAAAAGTATGAATTCAGTGAACTAAAATTGTTGTTAGTATATTGTGAATTTAGTAGTAAGGAGTAAAAACGTGGCAAGTTTTTCTACAAAAAAAAAAAAAAAAAAAAATAAATTGAGAAAAAATATCTAGTGTGGCAAAAGTAAATAGTTTAATCTTTATTAGTATTAAAAAGTGTTATAAAGATTAAAAAATTTGAAAATATATTCTTTTAAAGCTCTGAGATGTGCGAGTATAAAGTGTTTGTTTATTGTGCATGGTTTCTTTTTTATAAATCGTTTTGCCACTTTCCTATTATATATAACAGTTATAAGCAACACAGCAATAATCTACATATAAAAGGGGGTTACAAAAAACGTTCTACTTCATTTTCAATTATAAAAAGTTGCAATGGCACCCACACAAAAGGTAAAAGCTTCAAGAGCAATAGAAAATAATAAAAAAGAAGAATCTTGTGGCCAGGGTATAATAGGTTTAAGCTGAAGATTCTAACAACTAAAAACACTTTATAGATCGACTAGCAGTATACCCGCCACCTTGTTAGCGTAATTATTATATACATTATTTAAGCCATAAAAATATTTAAAAACAATAAGAAATATAGTGTGAGTGACGTTGGAAACTTTTAACAAAATATATATTTGACGCCTTAGACTCTTTTATTAATTGGAACATTTGCATGTTTTATTTATTTAATAATCTAACCCATAAAAACAATGTTTTTATTAAAACTCTTTCTTTCCTTATGCATATGAGTCCTGAGTCTCTCCGTGACTGCGTGACTTTGCGTGACTATTTTATAATTAATCTGTGGTCACAGCAAGTCTTTGGACCAAGTTCCAGATTGATTGGATGAGGAGAAATGACATTTAAATCACTCCGTGACTGTGGGTGCTCACGCGTGACTGTGCGTGACTAAATCAAAGTTAATCTTTTCACAGCAAGTCTATGACCAAGGTTCAGATTGATCGGATAAGCGGAAATGTGTTTTAAATCACTCCGTGACTGTGCGTGACTATGGGTGACTGTGCGTGACTATGTCAAAGTTAACCTTTTTTTACAGCAAGTGTATGGACCAAGTTTCAGATGGATTGGATGAGGGAAATGACATTTAGATCACTCCGCGAATGTGCGTGACTATGCGTGACTGTGCGTGACTACCCCAAAATTAATCTATAGTCACAGCAAGACTATGGACCAATTTTCAGATCGATCGGATGAAGGAAAATGACACTTAGATCACTCCGTGACTGTGCGTGACTATGCGTGACTATGCGTGACTATGCGCGACTAAGTCAAAGTTAATATTTTTTTTACAGAAAATCTACCTACCAAGTTTCAGATCGATCTGATAGGGGAAATGGGTTTTAGATCACTACGTGACTGCGCGTGACCATGCATGACTGTGCGTGATTAAGTCATAGTTAATCTTTTTTCCACAGTAAGTGTACGGACCAAGTTTCAGATCGGTCGGATGAAGGGAACTGACATTTAGATCACTCGGTGACTGTGCGTGACTATGCGTGACTATGCGTGACTGTGCGTGACTATGTCAAATTTAATATTTTTTCACAGCAAGTCTATCGACCAAGTTTCAGATCGATCTGATAAGGGGAAATGGGTTTTAGATCACTACGTGACTGTGCGTGACCATGCGTGACTGTGCGTGATTAAGTCAAAGTTAATCTTTTTTCCACAGCAAGTGTACGGACCAAGTTTCAGATCGATCAGATGAAGGAAAATGACATTTAGATCACTCCGTGACTGTGCGTGACTATGCGTGACTGCGCGTGTCTATGTCAAACTTAATATTTTTTCGCAGCAAGTCTATCGACCTAGCTTCAGATCGAACTGATAAGGAGAAATGGGTTTTAGATCACTACGTGACTGCGCATGACTATGCGTGACTAATTCAAAGTTAATCTTTTTTCCACGGCAAGTGTATGGACCAAGTTTCAGATCGATCGTATGAAGGAAAATGACATTTAGATCACTACGTGACTGCGCGTGACCATGCGTGAGTGTGCGTGACTAAGTCAAAGTTAATCTTTTTGTCACAGAAAGTGTATGGACTAAGGCTCACATCGATCGGATGAGGGGAAATGACATTTAGATCACCCCGTGACTGCGCGTGACTGTGTGTGACTGTGAGTGACTACCCCAAAAATAATCTTTAGTAACAACAAGACTGTGGGCCAAGTTTCTAATCAACTGGATGAGGGGGAATGGGGTCCACCCACGACAGACAGACAGACAGAGGGTATGAGTTAAAAGAAAGAGTTTAAAAAAGAAGAAATATTAACATAACTTCAGAAAATATTAACAAAACTTAAACGTATTAATTTTTATGCTGTTGACAAAACAATGGAACATTTACTGTACAATAACACTGTGGAACAAAATGTTGGACATGGTCTTGGGGGGTTGATGATTCCTATACGGAACGATTTTATTAATTATTTTAGTAAAACCCCCGAAGCATTTGGCCGCTTTACGGCCATTTAGATATATAATATTTTCGTCAACACTATTCGCTAACAGTATTCTAATTCAGTTCATGCGTTCTTTAGCAAGATTAATGCTGGCCAGTCGATTTTATGGCCTTATTCATGGAATATTTCTCACAAATATTCCTTTGCCTACGACCATCACTAAAATCATCTATTATTCTGGCTGTTAACTCTTCATAAAGCTTTATTTTTGCAATTATAAATATTAAAATAACGGTTAAGATTTTTAAAATTTTCTTTCACTCGTTCTGCTATTTTTATTATTTTAATCAACTCTGGTAAAGAAACTTAAAAGTTTCCACTGTTTTGGCATCACTAAAACAAATATTCCTTTTTCGTTTACTTATTTTTGTTTTAATTGTATTTTTTGTAGCAAATGTGTTAACTTCCAATATAGAACACACCAAATAGTGATTTCGTAAAAAATGCATAATTTTGTTACTAAGCGGGAAGTATTAAAAAACAAAATTGGCAAATTTAGAATTTTTTAAAAGTTTCCAATGTTTTGCCACCTACTCTATGTAAGTACCACTTTGTTATTCATTATAGGTTCGAAAATTAACCAAAAATAATATTACTTTTAATATCGATGGCTCAGTTTGGAAAGGATGTAACTCAAGCCATGGGACAAACGTTATTGAAATTGGTGAAATTGGGTGCATGTTCAGACTTATACCCTGTTTCCATAATACAATTCGTCACAGACGAACGAAAATTTGTGTTTATTTTGTTTTTGTTCTTCATACAAATTTTCGTTGGTCCGTGACGAATTGTGTTATGGAAACAGGGTATTAGTCCTCATTCAAATGACCCCTACGAAATCGACTTAACTTATCGACCAAATTATCAAATAGGTCTCAGTCGAATTGGGTTTGTGTGTGTTTATTACGTTCATTAATCCATAGATATTACATAGATTTTTCTTAAAATCGGTTTGTATATGTTGTTGCAAAATATAAGTGACTTTACCACATATGGTCAGGATCGATCCAATTTTCGACGTAGATTTGGTTTATGCTTTTTTTTCTAAACCCAATTAGTTGGATCTAACAGCAATTCTCTATACGCATGGTACAGGGTATCGGTCTAGACCGACTATAATTGTCTTACTTGTTTTCTGAAGAAAATGTACTTTCAAAAGCAAATTTACCAGTTGAAAAGTATAAATTTTTCCATTTTTTGGCCGCTTTTACTCCGTAATTGCTGGAATTAAAACAAATTTTATTCTTCTCCGATGTTTGTGTCAAATTTCATATTCCTAAATTACTTTGTAAAGAATATACAAAAAGGTACACTCTTACACTTACGGGACGTTTTTAACCCCATTTTACATCCGAATTTCCATAAGATTTCGTCTCATTTGATGTTTCTATCTCTAGTGGAATCCACAAACTATACTTTGTATTTGTTTGTTTAAAAGATACCAAATGTATAATTTTCCCCTCTTTGGCCGTTTTTCATCCCCTAGACGTTAGAATTACCGATAAATTCATTCTGGTTTAATGCTCACGCATTCGATGGAGTCTGTATTCCAAAATGCATATCTATAATATTAATACGTTAGGCGATTTCTTGTGACCGATGTTTTGTTCTACCGTTTTATCCCGATTTTGACAAAACGTATATTTTTTGAAAGGTATTTCTATTTAGCTGTTCACCAGACTTACAGATTTTAAAAGTTTTGCCTTTGTTTTGAGTAAATTGCATTTAAAGTTGCTACTAACATATACGCAAAAGTTTGTTTTCTTCATTCCCAATAATAATAAACCAAAACAAGTTAACAAATTACAGTCGGTCTAGACCGATTATACGATACCCTATACCATGGTTGAGAGACCCTATATCTCCGGTTCAACTAATTGGATATAGAAAATAAGCATAAACTAAATTTGAGTTATTATTATTATTTTTTGGCTGCAGATATGAAAAAGTTCATATCGGGTGCTATATTTGTATGGCGACTAGATCGGAAAATGGACCGATCCTGACCATCACTTATAATTTGAAAAAATGTTTACAAACCAAATTTGAGAAAAATCTTCGAAATATTTTTGTTTTTTGATAGATTTAAGTGAAAATCGGGAAGCAGCTCTATATGGGGCCTATGACTAAGGATTGTCCTAAAGCGATTATTCTTGGACTACTGATTAATGGATACAATAAATGCATATAAACCCAATTTGACTGAGTTCTATATGATAATTTGGATCTTATGGCAATTTATGTCGATTTCATAGGGTTCACTTGTATGAGGACTAGGTCTGAGCATGGACCGCATTTCACCAATTTCAACAGCGTTCATCCTATGGTTAATAAAAGCTTATGTACCAAATTTCATTAAAATATATTCATAGTTGCGACCTGTAGTTTGATTAAAATGTTTACATGGACACGCAGACTGACGGACGGACGGACGGACATCGCTAAATTGACTCAGAAGGTGATTCTGAGTCGATCGGTATAATAAAAGATGGGTCTAGGTCAAATATTTTTGGTAGTTACAAACAGCAGCACAAAGTCATTATACCCACACCAATTGGCTAAGTTGAAAAAAAGTTGCCTAGAATTTGCACTCGAATTTCGAGCGCTGGAATCCGCTAGTATATATTAGTATATTAAGAAAATGCAGAAAGGTAAAATTGTTACCCTTTTTGGCCGTTTTTTCCCCTTAAACGGCCGGATTTCGAAAAAATTTATCCTGAGCCCATGTTTGTTTCCCGAATGGAGTTTACACAACAATTTTTATATTCCTAGACTCATTTGTTACCACATTTGCACTTTTTGTCCGCTTTTACCCTCTTAATGTACGAATTTTTAAAAAGCATCCATACAATTTGACCCACCCTAACACATATATATATATATATATACTATTAATAGGCAAGGCCATTTCTTGTGGCCGATGTAAGTTTCACAGTTTTTCCCCGATTTTGACAAAAAATTCATCATTTGAAAGATATTTCTTTTTAGCTGTTACCCAGATTTACAGATTTTCATCGTCTGGAATATTTTTTTGTGTTATGATCGCTTAAAGTTGCTACTAACACATACATAAAATTATACAATGCTACTTGAGTGTATATTAAATTTATTAATGTGTGTGTGTTAATGTGTTGAGTTTGTTTTCCTCATTTAAAATGAGCTGAATTGTGAAGCATACCTTTAGGGTCTTTATTAAATGAAATAATAAAATTTCCTAGAATTTGCACTCAATTTCGAATGCTGGAATCTGCTGGTATATATTAATATATTAGTTATTTAAAATTATTAAAAATTCAAAAAATAAAAATAAATCAGTACACACAATTTCCACTTTTTTTTCTTGCTTTTTGTCAAGAATGTCAAGTTGTAGAACGAAACAAACTTTTTTGCTGTTCGCCCAAATTTAAACTTCCATACAAAAAAAAAGAACAAATAAGTAACCAAATTAGATAGCGGTACAACTGATTGATTTAATTTATATGTTTTATATGTAATTGACAGTTCTATCCTCTAATCATATTCATATATCATCTGTACGGGATGCGGACTTTACCCTTTCTTCTATTTATTTGCATTAAAATCAATTCAAACAGCAACAAACAAATTTTTTTGATGTATGCTAATAAAGTGTTTCAGAAGGTATTTGTATAAATAATTCAATATAAGAATCAATCATTCAAAAAATTACTATAAGCCACAATATGCCTAATCCATGTCAAAGTACAGAAGAAGAAAAAATATGACAATGTAAGACCAAACCAAAACATAAATAGATAAATCTTTAGTATGGAGGTCAAATTTTATAATAAAATAATTTTCAAAGAATTGAAGCCTTAAAATTTTGTAATATCTTGAAAAACAATAGTACTCGTAATAACTATAAAATGAACAAAACATTTGGCCCAATCAATCTAAACTTTGCTTATATTGTAAAACTGATTTTTAGACAATTCTAATAACAACAATATGAAGTTTATAAAACTCTTATTTTAAATTGTTTGCATGTATTTGAACATTTTGCTCCGAAGTAATAAAAATACATGTATAGTTCAGGTCTCATTTTGATGAAATTATAGGAATCTATAATATTAATAGGTAAGGCGATATCTTACTACCGATGATTTGATGAACAGTTTTCTCCCGATATCTTATAAGAAAGGTATTTCTCATAAGCTGTCCACCAGATTTACAGATTTGCAGCGTCTGGAGTAAAATGCTTCTAATGTTACTACTAACACATACATTACACATATATAGTTTGCTTTCTTCATTTACAATAATAATTGTATTGAATTGAAGAATAATTTTGGACTTAAACCATTCACAATAATATTTGTGTTAAATTGAAGAATAATTTTGGACATAAACCAATTACAAAGTGTGAATTGTGAATTGTTTTAATTTGCACTCGAATTGCATTAAAATTAATAACTGAATTTTCGATTATATCATTGGAAATTTTAAATTTACTTTTAAGATATTAGAATTATATTTACAGTTTCCTCAAAGTTCGGTTACTAACTTTATCGCAATTCGGTAGGAAATAAATTTGGTAGCCACAACAAATCTGATTTCTATGTATTAACGAGCTTTATTACCAGACTGATTTTCAAATTAATGGCAAATTCGATAAAGTAGGCTATGACTTAATTTAACTGACGAATGAGGAGAGGAAGCATAGTATTAAATTGGAAGATAAATCATGTTTCACTTAAAATGAAATTGTAGCCAAAAACCCTTCAAATATGAATATTTGTTTAGATAAAAGTCGCAGATCATGTTCATACGATGGACTTGAGAGGCTGTATCTCCCATATAAATATTTTATCTCCTCGACGTTCATTGTAAAATTTTCACACGTTAAATTTCCTCACCCTCACAAGTTTTCAAAAAAGTGATTGAGAATTTTGTATGCAGTTTTAATTTTTCTTTAGCAAAATTTCATTAATTGTTAACTAGTAATAATCTTTATTAGAGAAATATTGTCTACATAACTTTTAGTAGCATAAGCAGTAGAGGCGTGAAGAATTATCGAAAACATTTCGGTATTTGGAATATTAAACACAATTTGGACTATAGATTTACGCTTTTTTAAATTTCAACACTAATTTTTCAAAAAATTCAGTAAAAACTCTTTAAGCAGAAAAGAGTATCGTGATTGGTTGCTTGACATTGCCTTTGTACAAAGTATCTCATTCCATAATTTCTGTGATTGTTCGAATATTTTTTGTTTTCATAAAAAAAAAATGTGTTGCGTGCTGGCATATTTAATTTTTTTGCATATTTCGCTAATTAGTTTCCTCGTATGTATTGCATCAAAAAATATATGTTTGTTTTTTATTGTGTGCTTGAAAATTGAAGTAAAAACTATAAACGCGTTTTTCTCGAAACCATGGTTTTCAAACATGTTCGCACCAGGGCTGTGGAGTCGGAGTCAGAGTTGTGGAGTGGGAGTCATGGTGTTTGAACCGGAGTCGGTGTCAGAGTCGCTACAAAAACTCGCGACTCAAACTCCAAAATTTTTGGTTATTGCATGTGCATGAAAAATTCAAATAATTTTTAAAATATATGCCAGTAAAAATTTTTTTCGAAATAAGCAGATTTATATCATGAGAGTAACTTCATTCAAGTACTTAAATTAAATAATACTAGTACAGCCCAGCACTCGAAATTCGAGTGCATGTGCATGAAAAATTGAAATAATTTTATTATTTTTTATAAAAATAAAAAATCTTATTTTCGATCTTTATCAATTTAATGATTGAGTTTGAAATTGTTCAGACTCAAGATCAAATGTTTTTACTTTAAATAAAGCAAGAGAAAAAAAAACATGTATATTGTAGTATGCAATGTATACTCGTATACAATCATATTTGTTTCAAAGTTGTTCTATATTTTAGTTTGTTATATTGGAAGAGGCTTAAATAGTATAACTATTGCTTAAATTCTCATTTGGTTGTTTTCAGCAAATATATACGAATATAACTTTTTACCAAACAAATTATCTACTGCTTTTGTTTACTGATGAGGGTTGGTGACTCTTCCCGTAACAGCAGTATAACTTGTCATGCAGAATATAGATCAATTTTTGAAACAAATGTGCTAATGCTTTTGCTTTATTTAAACTAAAAACATTTGATCTTGAGCCTGAACAATTTCAAACTCAATCATTAAATTCAAATAATTTTTAAAATAAATGCTAGAAAAAAAAATTCTTCAAAATAACTAGATTTATTTCATGAGAGGAACTTCATTCAAATACTTAAATTAAATAATACTAGTACAGCCCAGCACTCGAAATTCGAGTGCAAGTTCTAGGAAGTATTATTTTTTCATTAAATTTGTTTCCTTCTATGTTTTTTTTTTTAATCTATATATATAAAAAATTTATGAATATTTAAATGAGCTAATCAACTTTAGTAATTCACAATTCAACACAGGGCGTGTGATATATAATTTAAATCATTAGCATTAACAGGGTGTAACGAATTATTTTAAATATTTTATTTTATTCAATTTAACAGATTAAACATAAATTTTATCATTCTCAGCTTCTCCTCCGTATGAGCTATAACTATGCCAATTTTCACACTCCTCCGTGCCCGCATATTGCATAAAAAGGGAATTAAAAATTTATCTTCACGTATTAATATATAGATAAAAGTGTTTCATAATCTATAATATTAATAGGCTATGCGATTTCTTGAGACCAATATTTTGTTCTACCGTTTTATGCCGATTTTGACCAATCGTATATTATTTGAAAGGTATTTCTTTTTAGCCGTTTTGCAGATTCACAGATTTTTAAATTTTTTTTCTTTGTTTTGAGTAAATTGCATTAAAAGTTGCTACTAACACATGCATAAAATTATAAATATGCTATGTGTGTTTTATTAAATTTGTTAATATGTTTGTTAATGAGTTTGTTATCTTCATTCACAATAATAATAAACCATAAAAGTGCTGGTTTATGAATTGGCTAAGTTGAAAAATAAAGAAGCCTAGCAATTGCACTCGAATTTCAAGCGCTGGAATCTGCTGGTTTAAATTATTTAAGGAAATTTTATTTATTAGTGCGGGCAAAAGTCTAAATTGCATTAGCAGAACTTATACTCGGTTATTGATCAAGTTGAAAATGGATGTTTGTGGTTAATTTATTTGAATTTGAACAATATTCAAAATAAAATAAAAATTGATTTGTGTGTGCTATAAAATATTATGGTTCATATTGAATATAATAGGTCTGGTTTTTTAGATAATTTCTTAAAAAAAAAAGAATTCCATTGAAAACTGAAAATCAAAGTGGGGTTTAAGTTTCATGTGAGTAGCAATTAGCATACAAAAAATTAATTTGAACTCAAAATATTTATTATAATTAATTTTTTTTTAAATAAAAATTTAAAAAAAATTTTATATACACGCGATGATTTTGAAAAATATTTAGACGAGCAGGAGCAGTCCAAGTGTCGTCGCTTAAACTTATTAGAATGTAGTGGACACAAAGAAGCTCAAGCAGTCTTAGCTAAATTAAAAATAGACTTTTAACCAATGAGAGGGAGAAGTTTGACCGTTGCACAGTGGTGCTATTTGAGTTTTTTCATTGCAAAAATCATAACTTTTGATCGGATTGAGATAATCAAAAAAAGTCAAAAGGCCTATGATATATAATTATCCAATCTATAAAAGAACTGTTCGCACAAAGTGCTACCTACACCTTCTTACTTATGGGTTATCAAAGTTGAAAGTCATGGGTTATCATGTTAACTAAAAACTATGATTTTTAACAATTTCGTATTTTTTGTTTCTTTTTCAAGTTTTTTATATTTTAAAATTATTATCCATAAATAAATGGAAAATAAATTTTTTTTTATTTTCCATCGAATTGGAAAGATAGTGAAAAAAAATAGACAGTAAATAGTGATTAACATATCTGGAGAATCACAAAGCAAACAGTAAAATGGAAATAAAAAAGATTACAATTAGTTACTTAGTTTATTTATATCCACCTAAAACTCGACCAAATTGCCTAAAAACTAGGTGTTTTTTAACTGGAACAATGTCTTTTTTACCTTTTTTTACCTCTAGCAGTCGAAGGAGCAGCTAGAAGCAGCTGGGCTTTACTGAATTAGGTAAAGGAATAATCAGAGTATATATTTTGAAAATATGGCAGATATAAAAATTACACATTTTTTATATTTTCCATTAAAGTAGAAAAATAGTGAAAAATAGACAGTTGGTAAATCGCGATTTACCTGGAGAAACAAAAAGCAAAGAGCAAAGTTTCTCTTCTAGAATATACTGAATAAAAATATCGTAAGCGGACTTTAAGTTTTTGATTTTTGTAACCTCATTTGTTTTAAGGGCGGCACTGCGCGTTGTTCAAATTTAGTAATAAAAGTTGCAATTCCAAAGTACCCAGAATTATCCTGGGTGTTGCCGCCGAATTATCAGGTTCTGCACTCGGAATCATCAGATCTGATTTGAGAGTATTAATGAAGCCAGCTATTTTTGATGCTCTTATATTTCAAAGGACAGCTGCAGGGATTTTTTTGAAGTTTTGTTTATTTATTTGAAGTTTTGTTAGTTTAAGTTTCCGATCTTATAGTATTTTGTTTATTATTAAAAAAATTAATAAAAACAAAAATATTTCAAAAAATAAATGTTATATTGATTCATCTATATATTAGTACGTGAAGGATAATTTTTAGTTCCCCTTTTAAGCAATATGCGGGCATGGCGGTGTGTGAAAATGGGTTATGGTTATAGTTCATATGGATGAGAAGCTGAGAATGATAAAATTTATGTATAATCTGTCTTAAAAATATATTAAATAAAATAAAATAAAATATTTATAAGAATTCGTTACACTCTGTTAATGCGAATGATTTAAATTATATATCACACGCCCTATGTTGAACTGTGAATGGCTAAAATTGATTAGCATACCTTTAGGCTCATTTAAATATTCATAAATTTTTTATATATATGTATATAGATTAAAAAACATTGAAAAAAAATGAATGAAAAAATTAATAATTCCTAGAACTTGCACTCGAATTTCGAGTGCTGGGCTATACTAGTACTGATAAATATGTGTATATACATTTAGCATAGGAGTCGTATTAGGAGTAGGAGTCGGAGTTGGAGGCAGACGTTCAAAATTTCAGCGGATGGTTCGCACGATAACTTTAGTTTTTCTGGACCGATTTTGATGAAATCAGCGACGCAGAATTAACGACGCTATCGTGTGAACCTCGATCACTAAGCTACAAAAATAAAGTGAAATATCGATTTTTAATTTTCAAATGGCTGCCATTTCTACAAAAAAAAAAATTGTTTTTTCTGGAGGTTCACACAATAAAGGCATTCATGCTTACTAATTTCCCGAGAACCTCTTAACCGCACCACAAATTCTTTTTTTTTTAATTTGTATTTTTCTTAATAAATTGCGAGTTCTCTTTCCACGATTTTTTAAAAAGAGGAAACTCAGCATTCAAAAAGTTGCAACTTTCCGCCCGAAACTGTCTCGTAGTCTTAATTTCATATTTTAGTTGGAATTCATAATATGACGAAAATTACGAAATTGTAGTATATACCTATAACATCCTTAATCTTTAGGATTTTTCCAAATTTAGGACGAGTTAAATATTTTTTTTTTTTTCAATAACATTCTTAATAGTGCTTTGTATTAGGAAAGTGCGTTGGATTCGTCGCCATCGACTTCGAACACGATTTAATTAAATGCTACGATATTATCACACTAGGCCTTACAGGGTTAATAGTGGATATGGGCAGTAGAAACATTTTGTATTCAAAAATAGTAAATTCCATCCTTTTTTCAAATCGTAATCTATTAAAAAAAGCTTTTGTTATCATGATATCTTAAACATTGGATCGTATAAACAACATCTTTCTTCATCGGTTACATAAAATACTTCCATCCCATAATAAGATTGTGTTAAATTCATTTGTAAGTATCAAACTTTTTACCATATTGCAATTAATAGAGTAGAATACTTTTTGTCCTTTCTTCGGTGTAATATCCATATAACTAAAAGCATACACTTCTTTGTTTTCGTCATCGTTACATTGAGTTTTAAATATTAACATTATTATTATTGTTATTATTATTATTTTTTTTGCTAAACCATATTTGTTGTTTAAAAATTAACAACGGAAGTATAGTTTAGAAAACAAGGCAGAGGGAGGAAAAAGGAAATATAATTACTGCATAAAATATAAATTTAATTAAACGAATAATAAACGATAAAATTTATGTCCAACGTTATTATTATTTACAGGCTGTGGCAATTTGTGCTTTATGGAAATTTTTGTCATTAGCGAAATTGTCCATATACATAAATGCAAGTTCTTTTTTTATAATGTCAGCTTATTTTTATTAAAAAAAAAATATATAAATAAATGCAAATTAACCTTTTAATTTATAATACAACAATTCTGCTTGTAAATAATTTATAAAACTAAACTGTCGTGACATCAATTTTAAAATCATTTTTATTAAAATAATTTTCTTAAACGAGGCTGTGCATTTTGAAAATTCATTATAACAAAATTTTTAAAAAGTTAATTTTTCAATAAACAAATAGATATAGAATTTAAAAATTTTGATGTGGTAAAGCAGAATATATATGTATATTTTTCACGCACGGCAACTTGTTGTTATTATTAATTTTAACTTTGAATTTATAAAATATCCCTACATATCTATGTATAATAATGCGTATTTTAACATTTGTTCATTAATTTTTATAATCTCTCTCATTACAAACATAATCATCTGTGCCTTTGAGTGAGTGTTACTAAATTAAATAAAAAAAACATATTTTTTTCGTTTTATAATCTTCTCACATACAAACATTTAAGCATTAAATAATTTAGATTATGCATGTATGTACGAGTAGGTTTATCATACGAGTATATAACATTTGCTAAACATAGATAAAAAAAAACCGTTTACTGGAAACTACAGTGAACACTAAATAACTGACAACTTGATTAAAACAAAACTTCAGATTTGTTAAGCATAATATAAATTCTATAGATTATGGTTTTCACTTTAGTGGTTTCTGTCATACCTGGATATGACTGTAAGTAACATACTTGTAGCTGGCATCATTTAGTTACAGACATGACTTTTGTTAGGAAGTCAATTTTATGATGTGCTCTCACCAAAAGTGACACCAACTAATGACGCAAAATGAACTTTATATTTTTAATTCCCGATGTCTTCTACGTAGGCATTTTGTTGTAGTTCTTTTGTAGTGACATACTGTAGAAGATGAATGAAGAGAAGATTAAAAAAGAGGAAAAGCTTTCATGTTGATTAAATTATAAATTGTGTAAAATTTTTTTGCGCGAAAACCAGATAAAATGTACTATATAGTCATATTCCTACATATTAATACATTTAAAAACATTAGGGTGGCACTTCGATATACAAAGATTATCAAAGGTGTTTGAATTTTACATTAGCTAGACTGAAAATTGTGGCCCTTTTGTTAAATATTTTTGAAAATTCGAGAAGAAGTCAAATAGGAATCCGGAAGTAGTGAAAATGTGGACAACAAGTAATGAATTTAGCATAAGCTTGTCAGTCATAGGATGGTAGTGTTTTTTGACGTGTAAACATCTATACGCTCAGGGGGGTAAAAATCTATTTTACAATACAATCACAACAAGTAAGAAAATTATAGTCGGTCTAGACCGACTATACGATACCCTATACCATGCGTTTAGAAACCGAATCTCCTAGGCCCAACAAACTGGACATAGAAAAGAAGCAAAAACCAAATTTGAGTGGGATTTTTATTAATTTTTTTGGCTGCAGATATGAAAAAGTTCATATCGGATGATATATCTATATGGGGACTAGGTCCAAAAATGGACCGATCCTGACCATGGTTGGTAAAGTCTCTTGTATTTTGCGAAAATATATACAAACAAAATTTGAGAAGAATCAGTGCAATATTTTTATTTTTTAATAGATTTAAGTGAAGATCGGGAAGCAGCTCTATATGGGGCCAAAGGGATCATTTTTGGACTACTCATTAATGGATGTAATGAACGTATACAAACCCAATTTGAGTAAGATCTATATGACAATTTGGATCTTATGGCAATTTATGTCGATTTCACAGGGGTAATTTGTATGGGGGCTAGGTCTGAACATGGACCGATTCTCACCAATTTCAATAGCGTTCATTCCATGGCCGATAAAAGCTTATATACCAAATTTCATCAAAATATATTCATATTTGCGACCTGCAGTTTGATTACAAGCTTTACATGGACACACAGACGGACGGACGGACGGACGGACGGACGGACGGACATTGTTAAATCAACTCAGAAAGTGATTCTGATTCGATCGGTATAATTAAAGATGGGTCTAGGTCAAATATTTTTGGTTGTTACAAACAGCAGCACAAAGTCATTATACCCAAACCACATAGTGGTATAGGGTATAAAAACAGAGTAAAACAAAAACGTTGTGAGGTACGATTGTATTGGTGAAAAGATTAGGAGGTGTTTGGAGATAAAATGAAGGCACGATTTCATTAGGAAATATTTGGAGATGAAATGAGGGAGCGAATAGCGTTAAAAAAATGTTTTCAAAAATGAAAAATGAAAAGTGACAAATGGCAAATGAAAAACGAAAGATGAAAAATGAAAAATTAAAAATAACATATGGCAAATGAAAAATGAAAAATGAAAAATGACAAATAAAAAATTAAAAATGAAAAATGAAGAATAAAAAATGAAAAATGAAGGATGAAAAATGACAAAAGGCAAATGAAAAATGAAAAATTAAAAATGAAATATGAAAGATGAAAGATGAAAGATGAAAAATGAAATATGACAAATGGCAAATGAAAAATGAAAAATGACAAATGGAAAATGAAAAATGAAAAATGAAAAATTAAAAATTAAAAATGAAAAATGAAAAACGACAAATAAAAAATGAAAAATGAAAAATGAAGAATGAAAAATGAAAAATGAAAGATGAAAAATGACAAATGGCAAATGAAAAATGAAAAATGAAAAATGAAAAATGAAAAATGAAAAATGAAAAATGAAAGATGAAAAATGAAATATGACAAATGGCAAATGAAATATGAAAAATGGCAAATGAAAAATGAAAAATGAAAAACGAAAAATGAAAAATGAAAAATGAAAAATTAAAAATGAAAAATGAAAGATGAAAAATGAAAGATGAGAGATGAAAGATGAGAGGTGAAAAGTGAAAAATGAAAATATGAAATAGGAAAAATAAAAATGAAAGGTGAAAAATGACAAATGACAAATAAAAATGAAAAATTAAAAAGAAAAATGAAAAATGAAAAATGAAAGATGGAAAATGAAATATGAAAAATGAAAAATGAAAGATGAAAAATGAAAGATGAGAGATGAAAAAATAAAAATGAAAAATGAAAGAAGAAAAATGACAAATGACAAATAAAAATGAAAAATGAAAAAGAAAAATGAAAAATGAAAGATGGAAAATGAAATATGAAAAATGAAAAATGAAAGATGAAAAATGAAAGATGAGAGATGAAAGATGAGAGGTGAAAAGTGAAAAATGAAAAATGAAATAGGAAAAATAAAAATGAAAGATGAAAAATGAAAAATGAAAGATGAAAAATTAAAGATGAAAGATGAAAAATGAAAAATTAAAAATGACAAATGAAAAATGAAAAATGAAAAATGAAAAATGAAAAAAGAAAAATGAAAAATGAAAAATGAAAAAAGAAAAAAGAAAAAAGAAAAAAGAAAAATGAAAGATGAAAGATGAAAAATGAAAAATCAAAAAAGGAAAACTGAAAACTGAAAAATGAAAAATGAAAAATGAAAAATAAAAAATTAAAAATGACAAATGGAAAATTAAAAATGAAAAATGAAAAAAGAAAAATTAAAAATGAAAAATGAAAACTGAAAAAAGAAAAATGAAAGATGGAAGATGAAAAATGAAAAATGTAAAATGAAAAATGAAAAATGAAAAATGAAAAATGAAAAATGAAAAATGAAAAATGAAAAATGAAAAATGAAAAATGAAAAATGAAAAATGAAAAATGAAAAATGAAAAATGAAAAATGAAAAATGAAAAATAAAAAATAAAAAATTAAAAATGACAAAAGACAAATGAAAAATGAAAAATGAAAAATAAAAAATAAAAAATTAAAAATGACAAAAGACAAATGAAAAATGAAAAATGAAAAATGAAAAATGAAAGATGAAAGATGAAAAATTAAAAATTAAAAATGACAAATGGAAAATTAAAAATGAAAAATGAAAAATGAAAAATGAAAAATGAAAAATGAAAAATGAAAAAAGAAAAATGAAAAATGAAAAAAGAAAAATGATAAATGAAAACTGATATATGAAAAATGAAAAACGAAAAATTAAAAATGAAAACTGCAATATAAAAAATGAAAAATGAAAAATTAAAAACGAAAAATGAAAAATCAAAAATGGAAATTGAAAAATGAAAACTGAAAAATAAAAAATGAAAAATGAAAAATGAAAAATGAGAGATGAAAAATGAAAAATGAAAATTAAAAACTGTGAAATGAAAAACAAAAAATTAAAAATGTAAAACGAAAAAGGAAAAACTATAAATTAACCGGTTGAACTAATATATAATAATAAATATTTCTATGTTAGCAGAGCCCCTGTAAACTGTAAAATGAAAAACAAAAAATTAAAAATGTAAAACGAAAAATGAAAAACTTAAAAATTAACCGGTTGAAATAATAAATAATAATAATTATTTTTGTGTTAGCAGAGCCCCTGCAGTTGTTTCCTATAAGTGATACATTGATGACGCTTTCTGTCTGATTTTAAAAAAGTGCAATAAAAAAATCTTTAATTTCTAGATGGTCACACGTCTCTACTATGACCGACCTCTCACGATTTTTTCCCAATATAAACTTTCAATCATCTTTTACCCAATATTATCTTTTTTTAAGAAAATAAAATCTTCTATTATTATCTTATCTTTTATTTATTCTTTTTTTAAATGTTTATAATTTCTCGATAAAAATTTGTTATTCTGTCTGCTATCGAAAAGATCATGATCGTTCTTAGGGTGGTGGTGTAGCAATGGTGGTGAAGTCATGAAATTTTGGCGGAGATATATACAGACTTAATAGAAAATTTTAGTGTGTAAATTAAGCTAAGTGATAATACAAGTGTTGAAATTTATATAATAGCAATTTTCGTGGAGGTTCTTCTGATCACAATGATATTAGAAAATCGGACCTTAGATTGTTTTCGAAAATTCAGGGCAAGTATATTTTAGGTGGTGATTTTAACTGCAGAGATCAAACTTGGGGTTGTCTTCGAGTAAACAAATGAAGTAATATACTAAATTATATGATTAACACTAACTTTTTTGATATTATATATCCCTTCTAAGCGCCCCGGTAGGTGAGTAGGTAGCGCGCTCGCCTATCATGCGGGGGTCGTGGGTTCGATTCCCACCAGAGGCTTTGGTCTGTCGCTGCAAAAACCAGCCAAATGGCCTTTGTCACCCGGCTTATCCCTGGACCCAAATTAAAATACAAATTTACTTTGTATTGTAATTAATATAAATAAATAAATAAAATATCCCTTCTGTACTAGATTTCTTTATTAGTAATGCACCTAATGATTTTCGTGCGACACTAGCTCTAAACAGGTTAAGTTCAGACCACTTGCCAGTATGCACCATTTTCAAAACAGGTTGCAATACTACATAAAATTTGGTGTATGATTACAATAGCGCGAGCTGGAGTTTATTTAAAAGATGCATAAATGACAATATTGATTATCTCCTAGATACTTCGTTAAATACTATTAATGATATCGAACAATTAGTTGTAGATTTTACATCGTTTTTGCAAATTGATATCGATGCAAGTGGTCCAAAAAAAACTGTGTCAAACTATTTTGTTAAACGTTTACCAAGACATACATATATTAAACCTCATTAGCAGCCGAAATAATAACAGGACAAAAAGGATACCATACAAACTTCCTTCTTATTAAAACCAATTCACATATTTAAACATTACTACATGAGAGCATATCTAATGTTTTAGGAACATAAATTGGAATAATATGTTGAAAAGCTTTCAAAAGTCCTCTACAAAATTTTGGAACATTTCCAAAATTATTCAGAAGAAATCGAAATGCATTCAAAGCCTTAAGTCAAATGGCAATTTATTTACAACAAATCTAGATAAATCCGAAAAACTAGCACAAAAGTTATAATTCTGCTAACTTGAGCGATTCAGTCACAATGCAGATATTTCAAATTCGTTAGTTTTAAATAACCAAAGTTTTATATTGGAAAATCAAAACGTTGTAAATACGAGTATTGCTAGAATTAGAAATATAATAAAGAAACTTAAAAAGAAGAAAAGTCCAGGCATCGACGGAGTTTCAAATAAATGCCTGAAAGCATTTCCTAGGAAAGGCTTAGAGGTAGTTGCACATCTCCTCAATGCATGTATTAAACTATGCCACTTCGCACAAATTTGGAAGAATTCTAAAATTATTGCTATTCCAAAGCCTGTTAAGGATCGTTTTAACCCGGACTCTTATATACCAATAAGTATTTAAATTCCATGAACAAAATATTAGAAACAATTATAAAGGAAACAAGTAAGAAAATTATAGTCGGTCTAGACTGACTATACGATAACCTATACCATGTGTTTAGGTCCAACTAATTAGAATTATAAAATAAGCATAAATAAAATTTGAGAGCCATTGTTATTAATTTTTTTGGCTGCAGATATGTCATATATGGGGACTATGTCGAAAAATGGACCGACCCTGACCGTATTTGGCTAAGTCACTTATATATGTTGAAAAAATATATACAAACCAAATTTGGAAAAAATCTGTGCACTATTTTTGTTTTTTGATAGATTTTAGTGAAGATCAGGAAGCAGCTCTATATGGGGAATATAAATAAGAATTGTCCTATAGGTATTATTTTTGGATTACTGATTAATGGTTATAATAAACACATAAAAACCCAATTTGACTGAGATCTATATGATAATTTGGATCTCATGGCAATTTATGTCGATTTGATAGGGGTCATTTGTATGGGGACTAGGTCTGAACATGGACCGAATTTCACCAATTTCAACAGCGTTCGTCCAATGGCTTATAAAAGCTTATATACAAAATTTCATCAATATATATTCATACTTGCGACCTGTAGTTTGATTACAAGTTTTACATGGACTCACAGACGGATAGACGGACGGACGGACATCGCTAAATCGATTCAGAAAGTTATTTTGAGTCGATCGGTATAATAAAAGATGGGTCTAGTTAGAAACAGCAGCACAAAGTCACTATGCCCAAAACACATAGTGGTATAGGGTATAAAAATAGTAGCCTTCATTGAAGATAACAATATTCTTCCTATTCACCAATATGGATTTCATTCTGAATACAATACGACACAACCATTCGTCAGAATAAAGAAAATTGTAAATGACAATTTTAACGAGGGCAAATGGCAGTGGTGTTATAAGATATAAAATCTGCATTTGATTCAGTGTGACATAACGCTTTAATTCATAGATTAGTCGTAAGTTAGATAAGCAAACAATTAAGATACTAGAAGAGCTTCCTGATAAACCGATATGTCAGAGTTCACATTGGAAAATATTTGTACGAAGAATATAATATTATTGCTGGTTGTCCTCAAGGAGCACTCTTTTTCCAATACCCCACAATATCTTCACATCCGATTTTGCAAGGTTGTTGTTGGATTGTGAAACCTCATTTTTTGCGGATGATACTGCAACTTTAAGTTCTGACACCTTGTCTAATGACGTACTCAGTAATCTTCCAAATTCAGTAGATACAGAAGTTAAGGGCCGAAATTTGTTGACAAATTGGCCACTGGACTGAAATATTTATATAAACATCTTTTTTTTTTTTTTCAATATACAACAAAATTGATAAATTTCCAATTCCGTGAACACTAGTCCCGGTGTAAACAAGAAACCCTAATATCTTTAGTCTATTTAACTGAAAGTAAGTTTGTTCTTTGCGTTGTATATTTGATGTTACAAAATTATATGCAAAGTTGGCAGATAAAGAAGTTTTTTACTTTGAACGTGTGTGTATTGTTAATGTTTACAAAGAATTTATTTGACATGTGAGTGTGTGTTTGCTTTAAATAAACAATACTTGAAGTAAACATGTCTAAGTACATAGATCAAGCCATAACTTTCAAAAGGGCGTAAGGGCCATGATTTTCATTTAAGAAGATTTTCAAAATCAATCTCTTAGTATTTTTTAACTTTAGATAGTACCGTTATAAATTTAGACGTAAAATTGTGATCTTGGTGCTTAGGTCCTTTTGCCATGTATGGTTGGATATGTCTATTTATCAAAAGTCAATTTGCATTGTTGTTGAGTTACATTTGATTCACACAGTGTTAGTTTTTGTTAATACCTTTGAGTCTGTTACTTATCTAATTAAATCTTTTGTATTTACAAAAAGCCAAAACAAAATTATTGCATTGAATTAATTAAATATTTATCAGTATTTTAGTAATTTAATTTATAAATTTTTTTAAATTACA
This sequence comes from Cordilura impudica, assembly GCA_963682025.1. NCBI lineage: Eukaryota > Metazoa > Arthropoda > Insecta > Diptera > Scathophagidae > Cordilura > Cordilura impudica. Next base: position 44,307,127 of record OY821517.1, read on the forward strand.
TTTTAACGTTTATTTTTTTTTTAACAATTTCTATCTTTTAATTCAATTATATTTTCCAGATAGGAAATCAAATATTTTCAATTTCCTATATGAATATTAATTTCTACTATCCTGTTTATATGTTGTTTGTGTTTGTAGTTATTTTTTTTTTGTTGTCCCTAAAAAAAATTGTTAATTTTATAAATGAAAATTTTTACTGTTTAGTTTTTGGTTTATAGTATTGACAGTTTACTTTATTTAAATAATGGTTGTTTTATTTTTTTAAGTGATTTAAATGTACGAGTATTTAAAAACGTATACGCGTTTTGTTCAAACATTTGGAAGTCCGCTATTAAAACCGGAAGTATTTGATGACAACTCAGGCATTTAATTGTTTAATAAATTGATATCAAGTGGTTTCCTTTAAAGTGATATTGTGAAAATCAGCAAATGTAAAAAAACAAAAATATATCATATATTTTTTTTAAAACAAAATAAATGATTTTATGGATTAAAAGGTTTTAACCAATACTGAAAATTTATTGAATTTTTTTATAATATTCTTGGGTCTATACATGCGTATACACCAGGGCTACGGAGTCGATGATGAAACTGCCGATTCCGACTCACACTTAGACCCCAAATCTGACTTCGACTTCGACTGAGACTCTTCAAAATAACAGGTTTGCACAATATATTACCTAGTTGTTGCTGAACTTAAACTAACTCTAAAAAGACATTACACCGAAAAAAATACACAACAACTCCAGCGTAAACCATACGATATACCAAAACTCAAAACTTATGCGACTGATATCAACAATAGATACCACCGACTATCCTTGTCACTTCGAAACGTAGATATTAACGAAGAATGGAGAACAGTAGAGAAGTTATTTAGTGAAACCGCGAAAAAAAAAAACACTTGGCTTTCCGATGTTTTCTAGATTATGTTAAGAAACGACGAGAAACGCAGCAGCTACTTCTAACCGAAGAAAACTCTATACGAAAGCATGAACTGAAGTCCAAACATACAGCTTTAATAAAGAAAGTATAGACGCAAGATAGAGATGATATTCGTAACTACTTTAATAGTTTAGCATCAGAAGCCGAAGCTGCTGCTAATATCGGAAATTTTATAACTGTTTTCGATGTAATTAGGAAACTCTCTGGCAAGAATTTGGCCCCCAATACATTAATTATGGATAAATCTGGCAAAATCCTCACGTCTGTAGAAGACCAACTGAGTAGGCGGAGAGAACATTTCCACACATTTCGCTCTAACCCTAGCAGTGTGTAAAATTTTCAATAAAATAATTCATTTCCATTTCCACGAAGTTCTCAACCATACGAACAACCCCGATGATAACTCTGAGACAAACGATGTTCACACCAACGCAGCCCCCAACCATACAAGCTCCAGCAACGACGAACCACCTGATCCCATTGAAAATGCAACCATTATAAATCAACTTAACAACAGAAAAGGCCCCGGTATCGATAATCTGCCAGTCGAACTATTTAAGTCCGACTCTCAAAACACCGCAACAATCTTACAACCACTATTCAGGAAAATGTAGGAGACAGAAGCCATACCACAAGACTGGAAGGAGAGTCTTATAATTAAAATTCCCAACAAAGGGGACCTTAAGCTATGTGGAAATTGGAGGCGTATCGCTCTAACCCCAGCAGTGTGTAAAATTTTCAATAAAATAATTTTAAACCGCATCCTCCGACAACTAGACGGACAATTACGAAAGGTTTCCGTCCCAATCGTTCGTGTGTAGATCAAATTAGCAGCCTACGTCTTATAAATAATTGAACAATGTAACGAATATAACTCAACACTGTATCTCACTTTTGTCGACTTCGAAAAACGGTTTTGATGCCATCGATCGGAGCAAAATATGGCATGCTCTTGCTAACAAAGGAGCGCCAGACAAAATAATTACACTGATAAAGACACAAAATGCGACGATGCCAAAAGGCGAATGTCAAATTGTGGAAGAATAAGTGAAACTTTCGACACAGTAAGCGGTGAGAAGCAAGGTTGCCTGCTGTCCCCTATCATATTCGCTACAGCACCTGATGAAATACTCTCGACAACATCAGGTGGAAATTTAGGCATACAGTCAATCAACGAACAACTTGAGGATCTCAACAATGCCGATGTTCTTGTTCTAATGGCAGCAAACTAGGACGATATGCAGAGGAAGATAGATAACTTGGCCTTAGCGGCATCAAAAGATGGCCTACGAATCAATGCAGATAAAACTACTAACTAACCAACCACAAATTTTTTTTTGCTAAACAACGTGCCAATTCAAAACGTTGACAACTTTTTCTACTTGGGTAGTAACATAACTACAGACGGCGGCACTATCGGAGGTGTAAATTCGCAAATACATAACGTCGTTCGTAAATTATTGTGTTCTATATGTTTTTTGTTAAAGTTTAGTTTCTAAAGTTTTGTTGCTAACTAAAAAAAACTGAACCGATAAAATTGTTGCGACTTTCCTACCAAGGAAAGTACTATAGTTTGTGGTTTTTTCTGTTTGAAAAAAATTCCTCTTTGAAAACGCCTGTAAGAGTAAGAACTATTAGAACCTAAACATGGATTAATCAAAAAAAAAAACATATAGAACACAATAATTTACGAACGACGATAAGGCCAAAACAGCATATTACAATCTACGAAATATATGTAAGTCTATCGCCATCTCTCCCAAGACCAAACCTCACATATATAATGCCTGCGGAACTGGAAACTTTTACCAACAGATGCCTAAGAAACATATTAAGGATTTGGTGGCCTAGAGTAGTTACGAACGAACAGGTGGAAGGAAACCACGAAGACAGAAGATAAATGGAGACATACAAATTTTAAAGAAACCGGAAAATCATTCAACGAACTCAGACATATCGCAGCTGACAGACAAAGATGGAGATTCTACATACACAGCTTATGTTCCTGATAGAATTTGCTGAAATATGTATATGTATATATAGAATATATGTTATAGTTTGACTACAACTTTTCCAATTGAATATCAGAAAGTATCAATTGTGTTTCAGAAAATATTTTCAGGCAATTATTTTTACTAGCAGATTCCGGCGCTCGAAATTCGAGTGCAATTTCTAGGCAGCTCTATTTTCAACTTAACCAACTCACAAATCAGCACTTTTATTATTTATTATTATTGTGAATAAAGATAACCCTATATGCAAATCGGTAGTCGACTACGAAAAAACACACTTTTAGCTCACTACAATGGAACTTCCCCAAAAATAGAAGCATGCATATTGTGTGCTTTCCCGATATAGAAGCTTGCATATTTGTTGACATTTTTTTAGGGTCTTTTTCACTTTTTTTGACATTTTATATTTAATTTTCGGTTCTCTGTTACAAAACTCAGTGTTCGTGCGTGCAGTTAGAAATACTTTTAAAATGTTTTAAATTTTAATTAGTTAAACTATGAATATCTGTTTAGAAACTAATATGGAAGGAATCTATGGCAAGAGGAGACTAAGGAACTTCAAAGTTGTCTTCAAGCTTTAATGGGTAACTTATATATTAAAAACATATTCATAATATAGGACATAATATCGGACAATTAAATTTTAAACAGATGACTGTCGGTCGCTTGGCTCTAATAAGGTGGAAAAGTACATCAGAAATACTCGAAGAGTTCTTATAAATATCATATACATGCTGAATGTGTTAAAAAGAAAAAAAGAAAATTGTTAAATTCGTATATGCTGAACCTCTAATACCCTCCACGTGAGTTTTACGTTTTATAAATATCTACATATTTCACTTTTTATTTATAGCACATGCAAACAAGATATTTGAAAAAGTAAACAATTTGATCAACTTAATACTAAATTTTGTATTTTTACATTTAAATTTCTTTTGGGATTCTACTTTTAACGAAAGTAAAGAGTATTATAATATAAGCTAACTAATAGTAAGCTAACTACTATTTGATTTTAATTAAGTCAGCTTATAGCCAACTATAATATATAAAATATAATTAGTTTGTAGCTAACTATAAATTAGGTAACTTTAGGTTAGTTGAAAAGTCATGCAGAGTCGGACAATTGACTACCGCCTAGGACATCGCAATGCTAAAATAATCAGTTTGATTCATTGAAAGTAATTCAAGTATCAACCACCACTAATAGTTAGATATGAGTTTATTAAAAGTTAAAAGCAGGGAACAAACTCATTAACAAACACATTAGCAAATTTAATAGAACACATACAGCATATATATAATTTTATGCATATGTTAGTAGCAAAAAATTAAGAAATCTGTAACCCTGCAGAACGGCTAAAAAGAAACACCTTTCAAATAATATACGTTTGATTATAATCGGATAAAACAGTAGAACAAAACATCGGTCACAAGAAATTGCCTAGCCTATTAATATTATGGATGCCGTTTTCATGTTAAATGATGATGATCCATGATACTCTTGCATAAACGAGTACTTAGAAATTCGACAAAGAGCTAACTGATACTGTGGAAATAAATTTTTTTTATATATTTTATATATTTATATTTATTTATTTGATAATTTCCTGTACAACAAGATTAAATCTTATAATTACAGTACAGGAAAGCATTATTGTTAGATGTGCAAGTTTAACAAAATTTGAATACTTAAAACTAATAATAATATTTTAATTTATCACAATATAATATTATTTCAAAATCAGGCAAAAAATTTAAATAATAATAGTTTAAAAGGGTTTGCGTTGCTGTTAAGTTGCTGGTTTTGTGGAATAATATTCCAAAGATGTATATCACTAGTATAAAACTGCCATTCTGACACAAGATATTTATGCCAAGGGAGAATGATCTTCCTACCTCTTTGTGATCTTGCGAAACGAATTTTTGCGTAAAGATATGGTGCATTTTGAGTATAAATAATTTTGTGAAAAAATATTGGTACTGGAATCTTAAGCAAGTTTTGAAAAGATATGCTGTGAAGGCTTTTTGTAAAAGATGAAATATGTTCAAACTTCCTTATACCAAAGACATATCTAACGTTATTATTATACAGCACATTCATCTTACGTTTGCTACTGGCATCACAATTTGCAAAGAGGTCACATCCATACATTAGACCAGGAATAAAGTATGCTTTTGCCAACAATATCCGAACTCTTAAAGATGTAAAATACTGCGTTGACCAGAGGGACCTAAGTTTAATATACGTTTTTCCAACCAGCGAGTTAATGTGACTTGTACAGGTAAGATGATTGTTGAAGATAATTCCGAGATTTTTTGTTGCTTGCACGATCTCTATTCTTTCGTTATTAATTTTTACAAATTCATTGAAGGCAGGAACAGTTTTTTTCTTATGAATTACCAGACATTTAGATTTTTTTAGATTCAAACAAAGTCCATTTGCAGTTGCCCATATAGAGATTTTTCTATATCAAATTTTAGCTTAATCAAATTTTCTTCAATTGATTGCATTGGGCTACTCAGATATAATTGGACATCATCCGCATACAAATGCATTTTACTATAAGTTGTTTAGGCAAATCATTCACATATAGTGAGAAAAGTAATGGTCCCAGACTCGACCCTTTTGGACTCCCCTAGTAAGGGTTAATGGACTAGACCAAGTATTATTAGAAAATACGGATTGTGTTCGTCCGTTAGATATGAAAATAAGAGCCGCGTTGAAGTTGATGAAAATTTAATGAAATATTGTAGTTTCATGCACAAAGTATAGTGGTCAACTGTGATTTGACACAGCCTTAGAATGATCAAGTAGTACCAAAAAATTAATTTTTCCATCATCAACCAAAGCAGTAACACAGCTGTGGTTTGAGCGAAATCCTGATTGTTTTTCAGTCATTAAACATTTGCCCTTCATATATTTACACATTTGGGAACGTAGAATCTTTTCCAGTACTTTTGAAAGTAATCAAAGAATGGCAATTGGCCGGAACTCTGTATTGGATTTTGGAACTGGAATAATTTTAGCGTGTTTCCATACTGGCGGAAAAAAACTTGACGAAATAATATTATTAAAAAAATGAGTAATAAATGGTAGAAGTATATTTATAAATTTCGTGTGCATGTTATCATGCTTAACTGCATTAGATTTAATTTTCGCAACAATTGAAAGAATATCAGACTGCGAGACGCAAGAGAATTCGAACGCATCGGAATCATCATTATTTATATTGCCTATAGTTGAAAAATTATAGAAATTTTTGTCAGTTTGTATCATTGGTAAATTTGTGAAGGCACGATTTAGTTCATTGACATCAACTTGACAGTCATTTGCTGTAACGTCTTTACCAATTCACGTATGTTTTTCCAAGTGGATAGTGCTTACCCTAAAAAATAATAAAGCCCCAGTCTTAGATGGGATTAGCAGTAGAATTTTGAAAAACATGCCTGATCCAATTTTTAAAACTCTCAATCACATTTTTAATTGGTATCTACAAAATAGTTATTTTCCATACGCTTTTAAAATCATTCCTGTTCATTAACAGGGTAAAGATCCTCAGCTACCCACTATTTATAGTCCAATTGCCATTTTAAATTTATTAGACAAAGTTTTCGAAATAATTATTCAAAAACGTCTGTTACTAAACGGATAAATAAAGAGCGGCTTGGATTTTGCAAAGAGCACTCAACAGTACATCAATTAGAAATAGTGGTAAACAAAGAGAATGTGACAAGTACGGTAATTGTTTTTCTTCACATCGAAAAAACCTTCGTCTCTATTTGGCGCGAAGGCCTGATATAAAAACTAAATATCTTTGGTTGCCCTATTTTTCTCAAAAAACTGAAAGAAAAAGCTTCCTATCGTACATTCTTATTTATATCACCAAGAAGAATGATGGCTAAAACTTTAATTGGTATAAGAGGTGGTCATTTGAAATAGAATGACCCCTATGCAATTGGATTTATAAAAAAACAAGTTGAAAATATTCCTATCAAGTCTTAAAACAACCTATACCAAACTATATACAAGTATACAAATTTCGCTTGTAGTGTATAATAATTACACCAACATCTTTTTTTGCTAAGCAGTCTACAATTGCGTGGACAAATTTTACTCCAAACAAAGTGTTGCTCTAATTGTGTTTCAGTTTTTTTTTCTGCCACACTTTCTTATTAACGCTATTAATTTCCTACATTCTTAATTGATCCCATTTTTCTGGTTAATTTCTTCAACCTCTTATTTAACAGATTATTGCAAAGAGAATATAATTGTAAAGAATAAAACAAGATGTAAACTAAGATATGCAATTAGGCGAAGACAGGCAAAAGCAAATGTGATACTTTGTTCCAGACTACTTAGCACTCGTAATATATTGGCTAAAGGCCAAAGTAATAATATAGAAATGAATAGAAAAAGAACAAAAACAAAAAAAAAAATCGTTATTAATACGTTGATACACAACATTAGATCAAAGTTAACCAAATAATAGAAAAGTATGCTCTAAAAATAATGTTGGTAAAATAAAGCAAAACGAAAACAGATAAGAAAATTATTCTCGGTCTATATGGACTATATAATACCCTACAAAGGGTATTATATCCAGTAATTTGCAACGAGAAAATAAGCAAACACCAAATTTTTGTGTCATTGTTATAAATTTGTATCTG